>JAOUZG010042371.1:0-11090 GCA_026289955.1 Argiope argentata
AAAAAAAAATTCATGCTTTTTTTTCTATGATTTGCTATGTAACTTTAAAATGTACATTTTCTTCCTCTCTCTCTCTCTCTCTCTCTCTCTTCATACATTAGGTGTTCTTCATGTTCCCTTTTTTTAACTTCTGTTATGTATTATAAATTTTTTAATTTGTTTGTGTATATTTCAGCAAAAACGATTAGAAAATGAGATGGCTCTTAAAATGTTAAAATCTAGAATGGATGACTTGAATTCTATGGAATGGGAAGAAAAACAAATTGCTCTGGTTAAAGGTCTTTTAGCTGGTAACATGTTTGATTGGGGTGCCAAAGAAGTTGCTAAGATAATGGAATCTTCAAACTTTGGATTTTCTGAGGCCAAAACAAAAATTCAAGGTATTATTTTCATTAAGAGATAAGGTGAAACATAATTTTTGTACATTTAATTTTCACAATTATAACCTTATTTGTATTTCTGCCTATAGAAAGACCTTGGTTAGTGGATAATCTAAATGAGTGGCTGGAGCGTCTGAAAGGATCTGCTCACAAATGCGCTGCAATATTTGTTGATAATAGTGGAATGGATATTGTTTTAGGTGTACTACCTTTTGCACTAGAGCTCTTAAAAAGAAAAACAAAGGTAGATTTCTTTTAATTGCTTAATATTAGTTATTACATTAACACCATTTATGGTAATATATTATAATGATACCATCTGCAAAATGCTTGATTTAATTTTGAAAAAAATAAAATAAAACAAATTTATTAGTAAATTTAATAATTCTTCAAAGTATTAATAATACAGGGTGTCCAAAAAGTTCCCGTACTCCAAATTTAAAAAAATTATTGTCCATGATTTTTTTTCAAGTATAATAAATTTTGCCATACGAGTAATGAAACCATGGACATGCTTGAAGCTTTTTTCGGCGATCGACTTATCTCAACAATTTTTTGATCTCCTCAATCCCCTGATCTGACCATCACAGACTTTTTTCTGTGGGGATATTTAAAGGACAAAGTTTATGAAGGTGATCCTCAAACAATAGATGGTTTGAAAATCGCAATTACCAAAAGGATACAAGAAATTACTCCTAGCATGTTAAAACACGTTTCGAAAAGCAGGTGCAAACGAGTTCATCTTTGTCTCCAAGAAAGGGGTGGACATTTTGAACATTTAGTATAAATGTAAGTTCAGTATCTTTTCCTCAGTTATGTTAAAAGGGATTTTTATCATTGGCATAAAAATAATATTTTTTAAACCTGTTGTTTTTGTAAAATAAATTCACAAATCATCAGTACAGGAACTTTTTGGACACCCGGTATTTAAAAATAGAAATTGGTACCATCCATGAAACCAAATTTTCCATCAAATAAGCTATTCCAATACCAAAATATGGCTACAAATAATGTGTGATTAGATTCTACTTTTTTTTTAATTCTTATAAAACAAAAAAAAATTCATTGCTTGAATGTATCTACAGATATATTGAATTTAATAAATTCTATCATGCACCTAATAGAATTTTTTATTCAAAAATTTCTTTCCTCCATCCATTATCTCTTATGAAATCTAATATTTTAAAATGATTTATTGTGCTTTTCTTTGTTATATATATATATAATCGTAAATAGATTAAATCTTTAAAATTTCATTAATGAATATTTCTAAAATCTTTCATTTTATGGACCTAATTTTGTATTGAATCATACATTTTCAATCCATTTCGTTTTAAAATGTATGAAAATTCATGTATTTTTACTATTGACTTTTTCTTTCTTTCATTTCTTTTCTTTTCTGTTTGCTGTGTTTCTTGTTCTTTTACTTTCTATAAATCAGTTAATTTCTAAAAAAAAATTGTGGAAAAAATCCATCCAACTGCTAAAAATACATATATAGCAAGATCGAAGTCTTATAACTATAATTCCTACCATTTAGGTCTTACTTTGTGCAAATTCTAAACCAGCATTGAATGATGTTACTTATCAAGAATTGAAAGTTTTGATGCGTAAAGCCTCAGTTTTCATCAGTGAAATCAAAGATGCTCTGTCTACATGCCAGTTAAAAATTCTTGATTCTGGGCAAGGATCACCGTGTCTTGATCTGAGGTAAGAATGCTATAATAATAAAAGAGTGATGCATTATAAATACAAATTGCTTATTTTAATTGTAATCTAGTCATCTAATATAATAGAGTAACCATGATAAGAGTTTATCTTTTGGTTTGGATAATTCTTTTAAGTTTTGGTGAAAGTGGATAGATTTGTGTATCTTTGCAACATTTGGTATTTTAATTTTTAAAAAATAGTCTAAAATCTAAATTTAGTAATAAATGTTTAAGTAAATTGATTTCATTTGTTTTAGAAGCTTCAATTAAATCAAGAATAATACTGTATTTTTTACATTAAATTTCTTAGTTTCAAATACCGGGTGTCCAAAAAGTTCCCGTACTGTAAATTTAAAAAATCATTGTTCTTGTGTTTTTTTTTTTTCAAGTATATTAGATTTTGCAATACGAATAATGAAACCGTGAACATGATTGAAGCTTTTTTTGGCGATTGACTTATCTTAAAAAATCTTTGGCCACCTCGATCCCCTGATCTGACCATCCCGGACTTTTTTCTGTGAGGATATTTAAAGGACAAAGTTTATGAAGGTGAACCTCAAACAACAAATTATTTGAAAATCGTAATTACCCAAAGGATACAAGAAATCACTCCTAGCAGGTTAAAACGCGTTTCGAAAAACATACGCAAACGAGTTCAGCTTTGTCTCCAAGAAAGGGATGGACATTTTGAGCATTTATGTTCAGTATTTTCCCCTTAGTTATGTTAAAAGTGCTTTTTATCATTGACATAAAAATAATTCTTTTTAAACCTGTTGTTTTTGTAAAATAAATTCACAAATCATCAATACGGAAACTTTTTGGACACCCGGTATTATACATGGCTTATTATATTTTCATTACACTGCTTTTATTTATCAAGCTTGGGCTAATCTATTCATAATATCTCATAAAGACAAACATATATCAGAGTATTAATCCATAGATCCTGCTTTCTATTGTAAAAAATATTTTCACTGTCATAGTCTCTGCTTACTGACTTTTGTCAGTAATCTTTGCCTCAACCATATTAATTGTTTAATTAAAATTTACTTTATAAACTTCTTAAATAGTTTTCATTATTTTTGTTAAAATTTTCTTTAAATTTATTATTTATGTTCTAAAATTTTGTCTACAAAAATATTAGTTAATGAGTTAATCAATTATTTTTATATTGTAGCTATTAACAGTATTGTTAAAAGAACTAATTGTTAGGCTAATTTTTCTAACTAATGGGCTGTTTTTTTTTTTTTCATTTACAGCCGCTTAAATCTCGAAGTTGCTCAAGCAATGGAAACCCATGGAACTGATCTGGTTGTATTTGAAGGAATGGGTCGAGCAGTACATACCAACCTTAATGCTGAATTTAAATGTGAATGTATAAAAGCTGCTGTTTTGAAAAATCAGTGGTTATGTCACCGGTTAGGTGGAGAAATGTATTCAGTCATTTTCAAGTATGAAATTCCTCCAGGAAAAGTGTAACCTCAATACTTTTTTCAAGTAAACAACCGTCCTTTAATCTGTATATGTGTGATCTCGCATGTGATACTGATGTTGTATTTACTGTACGTTTATATTTTTGTGATATTAGTGTTAAAAATTGTTTTTTTCTTTTGTTTTTCAATAGTTGTGTTTGAGTTATCCAGTGAATTTACAAGCATCAAGCAATTTTTAGCCATAAATCCCAGTTGTAAGTGGTTTGTTTTTGCACATACTTCCATTTCCCCCTCATTCATGAAGTTTGTGGTTGTCATTTAGTGTACATATGTTTTTTATACCAATAAAAGATGACATGATTATTTTCTAACATAGAAATTCATAGCCATGATTGTTTTTACTGGTTGAATAGATTTTGTAATATTGTTTATGGTATATGAAAAAGTGAATACTATTTTTCAACTGTGTTTATGTCTGACATAAGATTTTATGTAGACTGATTTTCTTTTGGGGATTGTGTCTACTTTTTTGTTTAAAAGGTATTGGCTATTCAAAAAATCAGTTTTCTTTTTACATATATTTTTCTTTTAGCATGTTTGAAGTTCAAGAAAATTTAAATAATTATGAATCATTTGCTCAAAATCTAGTTAAATATTTGTAAATAAATATATGAATATCCTAAAAAATTTTATCTATAGAAATAAAAGTAAAATTTTTATTAAAAGCTTCTGGTTTTATTTTTAATTAGGTATATTTTATAAAAAAGTCAGCATGAATAACAAAAATTAAATTTATTTTTGCATATAAAACTGTTTCTTTTAAAATGTAATTTTCTAGCTTGTTTTATGAAATTATCAGGTATCATTATAAATTTAAGAAAAACCAACAATTTTTTCCATGTAATCTCTTTATACTATTGAAAGTAAGAATTTCATAGTATTTTTTTATTAATAGACTGTGAATGTTTTGTGAATTGTGTAGTAAAACTGCAAATTAAAATATAGTACATGTATTAATCACTTCTAAATGCACTATATTGTGCAGTTTTGTTTTGTTTTAAATTTGTAACTTCTTATAAATAATTGTAATATATATTGCATTTCTGTTTAATTTTCAAACTATTTTAAATATGAAAAGGCTACAATTTTTTAAAAGGATTGTTCTATTACATATTTGTGATGTGTCAAAATGTATAGCATTTAATTCTTAACTCTTAGAGTACTAGAAATTTTTAGACACCAGTATTGTGTACATACACCAGTTATATCAAGTCTTCCAGTCATTCTTTGTTTTTGTTATGTTTCATTTACTTTATTTTAATTATTAAATGTGTTAAGCTATTATAAGTAAAAAAAATTATAGCATTTTTTTTTTTTTTGTGAATTTTTACTAATCCATTCTCTGTTTATTTTACTTCAGTTTTATAATTAAAATATTTTTCTTTTTTGAATTTTCAAAGTAAATTTGTAATTGCATTTGTAAATTCTTTTTTTATTACAGATGTAAAGCTTATTATAACATTGTATTAAAAATAAAAATGATGAAATTATATTTAAAGTCTCATTTGCTTGTTTTTAAGTAATGATTTGTAATTGCCTTTCTTCCATTGCTACTATTTATTCTTTTAATTTTAATTGCTAAAACTATAAGTGAAATTCCAATAATATTTTCCCTTAAAAAATACTAATATTTAAATAAATATACTAAAAATTAAATACCTGTATCAAATTACAGGTATTTAATTTTTAGTGAGAAGAATGATGTTGCATTGTACTTATAAGTTGCAAACATCAAATCAAATAATGGAATCTGGTTGTATAGTTAACATGTTAAAACCCTCAATGTTGAATTCCGCCTTGATGATGTGCTTTTGAAATGCACACTGGGAGAAAGCAAAATTAATACCACATTTTAAAAAATTTGGGGCATATATATATATATATATATTGTTACAAGCGGGCGAGCGGCACGAAAACTCGCCAAAGGTGGCGACGTTGGCGAGGAGCCTCGCGCCAGCTTGATTGGTTTGGCGAAAGGAATAGTCTAGTAGCCGCTAGATTGTGCGAGATGTTTTGAGAATTTTCACGAGATTCAGGTGCACGCGCTTCTCGGCTATATAAGGACGAGTAGCCGGCGTGAGTTAGTTAGTTGCTATAGTGATTTGATCGAGTTAGTTGAGAGTTTGCTCTGAAATAAAAAGCGTCTCGCTGAACTAAAGGATTTGTGAGCTGTGTTTGCATTTGCTGTGATTAACTGTTGCTGTGCTATACGATAGCTGTTTTGTAGTCTGTTTTTATTGTGCGTAAGACTTGAATTTACGCTGTAATTGACTGTTGACTGCTGAATTGTACTTATCTAAAATTTTTACGTTATCAATTATCCTGTAAATAACTGTAAATAGCTGTAAATAAATTTGTTTGTGCTGTCCTCAAGTAAAGTCCATTCAATCCAAACCCGCTACGCTAAAAAACGTAAAAACTGGTGTCAGAAGTGGGATTGAATGGTGAAGACTAGAGCGATGGAGGAAGCAGATAAAGCAAAATTTGAACAGCTTTTTGCTTTCATTAAAGAAATGAAAGAAGGTCAAGAGAAGATGGAGAAAAGGATAGAACAGAAGATAGAACAAGGCGAAGAAAAGATGGAGAAGAAGATGGAGAAGATAGAACAAGACCAAGGCAACAATACAAGGTGTATTGTTGAAGCAATCAACACCAAAGTGGATGTTTTGGCGGAAGAGGTCCAAGAGAACGATACTAAGACTCGCAATATTCAGGAGAGTTGTGAGCAGAATGTTGAAAAACTCCGTAGTTTTGAGGAGAAGTTTGAAAAAGTGGACGAAAGATTGAACAACTTTGAACAGGAAATGGAGAGGAAAGTTGAGGAAAAATTGAAGAAAATGGAAGGTGTACAAGTAAAACCTGAAAAACAATCCCCGAATGTTCGAGAACCTGAAATAGCTCAACATGTGCCAGTTATTCCAAAATCAAGTATTAAAGTGTCAACGTACGACGGAAAAACATCATGGCAAGTTTATAAGACTCAATTCTCCATCGTCGCAGAAGCCAATGGCTGGGATCCAGTCGCGAAGGCTCGTCAACTGGCTGCATCACTACGGGCTGAGGCTGCTGATATTTTAAGAACTGTTCCCGAAGATCAACATCTGGACTTTGATGCTCTTTCAAGCGCTCTGGAGTTGCGCTTCGGAGAAAAATGCCTCAAGGACTATAGCCGCCTTCAGTTAAAGACCCGGCAACAACGATCAAATGAAAGCCTGCAAGAGCTTGCAGCAGATGTAGAGAGACTCTCCCATCTTGCCTTCTCCGATTGTCCAGCCGAAGTACGGGAAACATTGGCCCTGCAGTATTTCATAGACGGTGTGAGGGATCCAGAGATACAAAAGTCCCTGCGAATGGCTGAATTGAAGGACTTGAAATCAGCTTTGGTTTACTCAATGAAATTTGAAGCCGCTCTGCAAGCTTCACGGAGGGATCGCCACTCAGTAAGAGGTGCTGCGGTTCAAGATGAATCAGATTCATCGATGCAAAATCTGACTGAAATGGTGAAAACAATTTGCCAGTTTATCCGGAAAGGAGACGATAGGCCCAACAAACAAGGCCAGAGAACTGTGAAATGTTGGAAATGCGGCGACGAGGGCCATGTTCAAAGGAATTGTTCAGCCCGCTTAGATAAACGGGCTAAAGACCCTTCTCAAAATAACCAGGAAAACTAGAATTTGGCGGTCTCGCGGGGCGGAGGTTGCCAGATGAAGAAAAGCCCCATTTTGGAGTTTTACAGATATCTTCCAGAGGCGGCGGTGAAAATGGTTTATTTGTTGAAGCCTTCGTCAACGGAACTCCCTTCCGAATGATCGTTGACACCGGAGCCAACGTAACTATCATGCGAAGAGATGTTGCAGAACAACTAGGAAGGAAAATTCTCTGGACACCGCCCTGCGTCACCCTCCAAACGGTCACTGGTGATAAAATCCCGATTATTGGAAAAATGAATATTGTAATAAGATTTGGAAATGCTACTTATGACCATGCTGTTTACGTAGCGGAAATTACAGATGATTTTATACTTGGACTGGACTTTCTGAAGAAATATGATTTTGTAATTGACTTTAAAAATAACTCTCTGCACTCCACATCAGAAGTCGTGACTCTTTTTCATTTAGGTTCTGGAGGAGTAAATACATGCCATCAGATTGTTGCTTCAACAGACTTTGTCATCCCAGCTAGAAGAGAAATAATTTTAGAAGGATCTACTGACGAAACGGTGAATTTCCGGTTTGGTGTTGTTGAATTTTTCAGCGACGGGAGTCTTCCAAGTGGAACGATGGTGGCCTCCAGTCTTGTAGATCTCTCGAAAAAGAATGTACCCGTCAGGGTTATCAATGTTAGTAATAAATCAAAATTAATTAAGAAGGGTGAAGTTCTAGCTAAATGCTCTCCAGTTACCTGTATCGAGAAGAATTCCAACTTAACATCAAAGGAGTCTTCCGGCCGTTTGAGCCTGGAATTACTTAAAGACACTGAATTGGAGGAAGAGCAAAGAGTCACTGCAGGAAGAGTTATTGAGGACTTTAAAGACTTATTCTCCCAAACATCTGATGATGTTGGCAGAACAAAGTTAGCGCAACACCGAATCAATACTGGAAATCATCCTCCTATACGACAGAACGCCAGAAGATTGCCATTTGCTAAAGTGGAAGAGGTGAAAGATTTGTTAAATGAGATGCAAGAAAAGGACGTCATTGAACCTTCGTCTAGTCCTTGGGCATCTCCCATCGTTTTGGTCCGAAAGAAAGATGGTTCTACAAGATTCTGTGTAGATTACCGACGTTTGAATGACATCACGAAGAAAGATTCGTACCCTCTTCCCCGAATCGATGATACACTAGATACACTCTCCGGGAACGAGTGGTTCTCCACTCTCGATCTGAAGAGTGGATACTGGCAAGTGGAGATTCATCCTGACGATCGTGAGAAAACAGCGTTCACAACTGGTGGACATGGACTGTGGCAATTTAAGGTCATGCCTTTTGGCCTTTGTAATGCGCCAGCAACTTTTGAACGCCTAATGGAGACCGTTTTAAAAGGACTTACTCCAGAAGCTTGCCTCGTTTATCTTGATGACATCATCATAGTCGGACGGAATTTTAAAGAGCATCTTTGTAATTTAAGAAAGGTTATAGAAAAATTAAAAGATGCCAACTTGAAGTTGAATCCATCTAAATGTCGTTTGTTCCGTCATGAGGTAAGCTACCTTGGACACATAATTTCTGCAGTGGGCGTCCAAACAGACCCGGAAAAAGTGTCAGCAGTTAGAGACTGGCGCCGAACTGAAAATGTGCATGAACTTAGAAGCTTCTTGGGACTCTGTACATATTACAGGAGATTTGTTAAGGGATTTTCTTTGATCGCTAGACCACTACACAGGCTGACCGAAAGCAAACAAAAATTCTTGTGGTCGGATGAATGTGAAAAGGCATTTAACGACTTGAAAGAGGCCTTGACATCGGCTCCCATCCTGTCCTATCCTGATCCTGAAAAACAATTCATCCTGGATACAGATGCAAGTAATGAGAGCGTTGGAGCAGTAATGTCTCAGGAAATCGACGGCCACGAACGTGTCATCGCATACTGGAGCAAGTGTCTTTCGAAACCAGAACGAAATTATTGTGTCACCAGGAAAGAATTGCTCGCTATAGTGAAGGCCGTGGAGAATTTCCATAGTTACCTTTATGGAAGAAAATTTCTGCTCCGAACAGACCATGCATCTCTGACTTGGCTTTTAAATTTCAAGAGACCGGAGGGTCAGATAGCTAGATGGATACAGAAACTTCAGGAATACGACTTTGAAATTAAACATCGGAAAGGGTCATTGCATGGAAATGCAGATGCCTTATCAAGAAAGTCCTGCTCCGAGGGTTGTCGCTACTGCTCCTCTGCTGAAAAGAAATATGGGATTGTTACACCAACTGTACGCCAAATCGCAGGAGCCGTCCAACATCAATCTGATCCCTGGAGTGACGAAGAGGTTCGCAAAGAACAAATAAACGATCCTGACATTAAACCGATTATAGAATTCATGCAATCACACAATTCAAGGCCTGAATGGCAGGACATTTCAAGCTTCAGTACTGGAACTAAACGTTATTGGGCTCTCTGGAATTCACTCGAAATTAGAAACGGCATCTTGTATAGAAAATGGGAGTCCGAAGATGGGAAGTCAGTTAAGAGGCAACTTGTACTTCCCCGATCAAGGATAAACCAAGTTCTGAAGGAGTTACACAGCAGTCCGGCTGGTGACCATTTCGGAGTCATGAAGACAATTCATAAAGTCCGGGAGCGTTTCTATTGGAGCAACTTGAAAGATGATGTTCAAGAATGGTGCAGAACATGTGATGACTGTAACGCCCGTAAAGGACCAAAAACACGCAGTCGTGGTAAGTTACAGCTGTATAATGTAGGAGCACTATTTGAGAGAATCGCCTTTGATATCTAGGGACCTCTTCCTCGGACGGACAATAGAAATAGAAACATTCTAGTCGTCATGGATTATTTCACGAAGTGGCCAGAGGCTTATCCAATTCCTGATCAAGAGGCGACTACTGTAGCAGAAGTCTTACTTCAGAACTGGATTTCCAGATTTGGAACACCTCTTCAGCTTCACTCTGATCAAGGGAGGAATTTTACTTCTGCTGTATGTCAAGGACTCTGCAAACTCCTTCGAATCGACAAAACCCAGACAACACCTCTTCATCCCCAATCAGACGGCATGGTAGAGAGGTTCAATCGTACTATTCTAAATAACCTCTCTCTTTTCGTTTCGAAAAACCAACAAGATTGGGATCAGAAACTATCCTTGTTCCTGCTTGCTTATAGAAGCGCGGTTCACGAAACGACTGGCTTCACACCATCCAAGATGCTCTTTGGACGGGAACTCAGACTGCCCTGTGATCTTCTGTTCGGGTGTCCACCGGATACGCCTTCTTCGCCTGTGGATTATGTTCAAGACCTCCAGGCCCGTTTAGAAGACGTACACAGATTTGCCCGAGATCGGATCAACATAGCGACGGAGAAGATGAAGACCAGGTACGACACGAAAGCCACCGGACATGAATTCAAGGAAGGTGACAAGGTATGGTTCTGGAACCCGATTCGACGAAAGGGACTCTCTCCGAAGCTGCAGTCTTCCTGGGAAGGCCCTTATACAGTCCTGAAAAGACTGAATGACGTCGTGGTTCGAATAAGGAAGTCACCGAACTCAAAACCAAGAGTAGTACATTACGACCGGCTAGCCCCTTATTATGGTGACTTGTCAAATACTTAGGTGAAACCATGGTTTCCTCATTTATGTAAATATGACCTGTTTATTTGTAAATAGTGTTCTTTATGTTAATTCTTTTTCAATGATTTTGTCTGTAATTTTGTGTGTATGGTATTGTTACTTTTGAGTGTCTTCTGCTCAGGGTCTGTACTGCCCGGGACGTGCAGTCCTTGAGGAGGGGGCAATGTTACAAGCGGGCGAGCGGCACGAAAACTCGCCAAAGGTGGCGACG
>JAOUZG010042375.1:16889-41580 GCA_026289955.1 Argiope argentata
CCCGATTCATAAAATTTTTAGTTTGACTTTTACTTTAATTATATTGATTTCATTTCCATCTTTTATCTGATGGAATGGAGATTTGATTGATATCGCTAATTATATGAAAATCTTTTCAATTACATTCGGAGCTTAATTAATTAATTAAGCTATACCTAAATAAAGCATTAAAAATGCCTAATAGAACAGTTTCAAATATTCTTGTGGTAACATTTTTTTAATATTAGATTAATGAATAATTAGAGAGTGAATTATTTCATAAGAACAATTTTTCATGTATTTTAATATACATGTGTTTGGTAAACATTTTTAATCTTATTGCTTTAGCCATTTAACAAATTTCTTCTTAGTGATTCTTAGATTTTAATATCGATTTCAGTTCAGTTCCTGCTTGCCAACCGCATATTCAGGTGGAAATTTTTGTCGATTTTAAATTTTAGCATTCTGGGAATTAAAATTCGATAGATGGAAATAATAAGAAAGCTTTAGTTATCCTCTGTTTAAGGTCTAGTAAAAAATAACTTTACTTTGTCATAAATAACTCAGAAAAATAAAGATAGAAAAGGAAATAAATAAACAAAAGGAAAAAAGTGAAACAGATAATTTGGATCAAAATAAATACAATAATGCATCAGAAATAACAGTTATTAGAGGTAATAATTCGCTGAATTTGATAAAAAGTTTTATGTAGGGGCCGGAAAGAAAGACATTTATCCTGTGATTTGGCTAACGGCGTTCATAGTGTACAAACTCACTGACACAGTCAACCATTTTAAGCCGAGCGCGCGTCTCCTGTTTTTAAGTAGTGCCAACTAAGGCAAACTGTTCGTCTTAGCTACTCACTCATCCCATTCGCATGCACTGCCTCTTCTGACAGGGGGGCACATTCGCATACCCCACAGATAAAAGAGATGAAGTACAACCATGCCCAAACCGGGACTCGAACCCAGGACGCTCAGATAAGGGGGAAGACGTGCTTCCACAGTGCCAGGATGTCGGTACATGATGATTTTATGTTATAGAAACTGCTGTAATTGAAATGTTCTTTTTTATTTCAAATGTTTTTTTAAAATTTAAACTTTTTTCTGAAGTTTACATATTTTTTTGACAAATTATTAAAAACTTCCTCTTATTATGCTTCCTGAAATTAGTTATACATTTGATTGTGCTGCTAAAATTTGATTTTTATTAGTTTTTTTATTATTTAATAAACAGAATTTTTTCAAAAATGCATGGAGTTTGAATATTCCACTTACATAAATTTATTTCTCCACTTTTTAACGATTGATTCCATGAATATTTCTATAATAAAAAAATTAGATGTTTCCAAAAAAAAAATCACAATCCTTTTTCAATAATTAAAGAAATGTTTGGATTTCAAAAAGTAGCATTTAAATGAAGCAGGTAATAAAATGTAGGTATATTTTGCATTAAAAAATATTTTAATATTTATCTAAAGTAATGTCAGGCGGATAAATATCATTTTTAATAAAGAAATTAAAAAAAATAGATTTATTTTATTGATATCGAAAGCTTCAGGAGATACACTTGAATACTGTTGCAGGAAATTTGTAATGTTATGACATTTTTCAAATATAGGATGCTATTATAAGGCACTGAAAAATATTTATATTTTAAAATGGTGGATATTATTGCAATTCCTGATTGTATATATTTATTGAATTCGCATGGACTTGCACATGATACGTAGTATGTTAGAAAAATGAAACCTAAAAATATAATGTAAAAAAATATGATTTTACGTTTTAAAACATTTTGTGAGAATTGCATCTCTGAATGAAAAAAAGCTAAAAGAAAAGTCGAAATAAATGGGGGACATAAAAAAATGAGAAAAAAGTATAAAATTTCTCCGCTTTCTAAACCACGAAGGATTCCATCATACTTCAATTTCCATATATCTAAAATTTTCCGTAATTTTTTCTGGTTATTTTAAATAGAGTATTATTACAATATTCTCCTAAACAAATATTATTAAAAATAACTTTGCTTCAGATCTTAAAAATTATTTATAAAAAAACCATGTGTATAACAGAAAGACAAATCATTTATTGTGGTGAATGATCTTTATTGATAAAGAAAATATCGAAATTTTACATTTTATAAACATCATCACTTTTCTGTCCAAAAATTTGAAATCAAAATCAACTTATTTACACTTTATTAAGAAGTTTTGAAAAGGATCTAGAGTGTCCCTTTTTCAATTCTATAATTATCATATATAACTAATATTAGTCGCCTTTGGCAGTTAGTTGTTTCGAAAGGATCAATAGTCATAAATAGTTTTGTAGCATGTATTTAACAGTCCTTTAGGAACAATAATTTTAACTTCCTTTTTTTAAAAATCATACAATTTATAAAATTTTAAAGAACTAATACTGCTGTATTCATTTTATTATATAGTTACCTAATTTTCTGTCTTTTCCTTTCCAAATTTAATTATAAACGAAAATGTTTAAACTTCAAATTATACAACAATTGATTTATTAAAAGAAAAACATGATTTTTAAAAATGTGATTTTGAAATATTGATATTTTTGGCATTGATGGCTTATGTGTATTACAGAATTTTTTTAAAATAGTTTTTTAAGTTCTCAGAATTTTATTCTATATTGCTTTATTCTATATTCCCTGATGCAGTACAAAATTTTGTTTCCTGTTTTATTTAAAAAATATTTAAATCACGTAAATAATAATATTTTATTTTACTTTTGTCAATAAGTACAACCCTGAAAAAATCTTGAAGTTTAAATTTTATTCAACTCGTTGATGTAATGAAATATGTTCACTAAAATTTATAGATTATATGTAATAAAAAAACATTTCATTCTTCGAATTGAATCGATTATGAAGAGCATTGTTTTTTACCAATCAACAATACAATTCATTGACGTCAATCAGACATAGAGAGATTCCGGGCGTTACTGTCAAATATTATTTGAGTCAATGAATAGAGTGATTTAAATCAGCGTATTTTTATTAAATAGTGATCTTCAGATTTTGATATTGGTTTCAGTCCTAAAAAAACCAATGTTTCATTTATTATCTTCTTCACTTTTATGATATAACAAATTTTTGTGCATATATAAAGGCTTGTTTAAATTATCCAAATCAAGAACTAATGGTTTTATACGATATGGATAATCCAAATCGTATAAAATTACTGATACGTATTTTTGTAATGATAAAGAACAATTCAACCGGCTTATTAGATAATGGGGTAATTTTACATGAAAAAATAATATAAATTACATATTTTTGTTTTGAATTTTATTTGTAGAGAGTATAATACAAAAAAAATGCAACAAAACTATATTTTACAAGTTTCCTTAAATTGTATTAATATCGCAAAAAATATTTATACTGGAAATACATTTACAAATGATATGTTAAATCCATAAGAATATAAATAGATAAATAGATATTTGAACTCAAATGCCACTTCAGCAAGATAAACAAGATATTTATAATTTTCGAAAATTATCCCTATAAGAAAGAAATTCAAAAACTTCAGTACGAAATTCAATTCTAAAACGAATTCTCTTTGTTCCTTTCGATTCCTCACCTAAAAATGACAAATAAGTAGGAAAATATATTTTGTAATATAGAGTCAAATACATTAATTTATTTATGAAGAAAATATCTTGAATTATATTTTTGCTTGCATTTTAAGCTCATATGAGAAATACGTAGCAACATATTATTGATCGAAAGAAAGGAAAAAAATAAAGATAGCAAATTATATCGATATACTATAATTACAATTAACTCCGAGGGTCCAAAACAACTTTTTAACTCTACCACTCACAAAATGCATTTATATTTAATGAATAGGAATAATTGAGAACTGTTCAATAAGAAATAATAACTGAATAAATTTTATTGTTTCTATCTCTCTGAAAATAATATGAAATAAAGTACTGGTTTCTAAATTTTTATCAACTGGAACTGTCTGGTTGCTGTTGACTACGCACTTTTGTTATAGTTTGAATACGTTTTAAGTGAAGTCGGTAAAACGGGAATTTCAACGAATTGAAAAAGTGTTTTGAAGCCGGCTTGCTGGCACAGAGGTAGCGCGTCTGCCTCGTGTTCAGGAGGTCCCGGGCTCGAGTCCTGGTTCGGGCATGGTTGTTATTCTGTGTGCTATCTGTGAGATGAGTGAATGTGCCCCCCTGTAAAAAGGGGTTGTGCAAGCGAATGTGATGAGTGTGTAGCAAAAGTCGTACTCTTGGCCCTAGTTGGCACTACTTGAAACAAGAGACGCTTCATCCGGCTTAAATCTGCTGCTGGGTCCAGCAGCGAGCTTGTCCATAGGCAAGTGCCATTAGAAACAACAACAACAACAGTGTTTTGAAGACACTGCGCTTACAAACATTCGGGTGCCCGCAGTATTTCTGTAGATTTAAACTATGTCGCCTAGCATATAAATAAACCAAGAACAGAATTCCTTTTTTCAGTTATCATTGCATCGATATTTGCAATATTTTCTTGGGAGGCCTCAGAGGTTGAAAATCAAAGTTAGGTGACATATACAGAGTTATACCGTCGTCATTATATCCGAAAGACACGAACTATATGTTTCATGTACATTTCATATTGTAGTATCGTTACACATTGTGTCATTTTACCTTTTTTTAATAGTTAAAACGAAACAATGAATGAATATTTTTCGTGTGTATTTTCATTGTAAAATTTGTCAACGTTTATTTTCAATAAAGGAAATTCGGCCTTATTATCTCACTTTCAGATCACACTGGGTAACTAAGAAGCAATAACAGAAATCATAGCTTTTGCGAATCATTTACTCTAATCTTTTGTTTTTCTTTTATAATAAGTAATCTCTTTTCTCTTTTCTGGTTGTCTTATATTTTTGCAGTTTTTAAGCAGGAAGATTATTATTCTGGCACTTATATTTTCTGTAGAATAATAAACCACTTGCTACTTCTGATGTCTTTGATACTATCAACTGCTGCTGCAAACGAAGTTGGGAAAAAAGGCTCAACACGAATAGTTTCATCGTAAGCATGACTGTGTTGAGGTAAGCCCTCTTACTTGCAGAGAGGGTGTCGATCTTAGAGCTCGGCAACACACTTGGTGACGAGTATGGTGACAAACGGTTATTAATAAGAACGCCGAGAAGTTTACTGATTAGTCCAACCGAAACTGAGATGCACTCTCTTGGTCCAGAGGGTTCTTGGTTTGCCAATTGGTAGCTTTAAAGAGCTTGTAGTCTTAAGCTGTGGTGGTGAACTGAAGTGTAGTTAGAGTCGCAGACAAGTAACAAGTCTCTGAGAGGATGGCGAAGCAACGGCGGAATGTAGAGCTGAAGTAATTCCTGAATTGCTGTGTGTCGGGTCCAGTTGTATACTGTTGAAGCAGCGTCGTTTCGTTTGTGCAGTAGTTAGTCGTGAGTCGGCAAATGAAGAGAGGAGACAGTGAGAACTTCAGCAGCTCTCAGAGATAGTAGAGTGAAGCTAAAAGGAACCCGTCTCCTGCTGCATTAAAGTCTGGACGTTTTGAGCTCTGGTCAACTACTATTTGTGGGTTATGGTCTGCTGCTGTGCGATAACCTGCGTTCTTCTCGGTTGTAAGTATTTGTCGTTGAGGACTAGGGAGATGAGAATAGATTTCTATTTCCACTTATAAATTTAATTATGTTGTGGATTTTTTGCCAGGATAAACGGTTGCTGGCGACTCTTTTCACCCATTCCAGTTCATGGCTTGGTGATGGTTTCTTCATATGCCAAGATATTGTGAGGATATATTACACGGCACAATGAAGGGCCGTGACAGTCCCACCACGACGGCATTCGCAGAAAGGTTGAACCTTTTAAGATAGGCAGGAAAAGGGCCGTGTTCTGGGAAGAAAATAATATCCTCTCTGATCCAGTTTGTGGGATAAAGGTTGACTGAAGGCAGAATATTGAAAACTTTCCTGACTGTGTCACCATTGCTCCAATATCCTTGCCATTCCTCCGGCATGTCTTTCCGGAGCACGGCTTTTATATATGGTTTGGGAAGTTTTGTTTGTATATAATGTTGCCCATTTCGAGTTAAGTCCTTTGCTAGTTGGTCTGCTTTTTCGTTGCCTAAATGTCCTGCATGCGCTTTAACCCATGAGATCTGTATTGTTGGATTTGTGAGCAAGATACCAAAAATTTCTCTTGCTATTTGGTTTGCACTCTTTAGACTAGAAGATGCCATGATACTAGCTCTATTGACGACATGTATTTTAAAAATGTTATTGTTTACAAGTTGGGATGCATATTTTTCTGCTTCATGTAGTGCTATCTTTAATTACAGAAACTTAATTAAACTATATTAATTTACCGGCAATCAAAAACAGATAGAACTCGTGCATATGATGTTATTATATATCAAAAACAATTTACTTATAAATTCTTAAAGAATCTATTTTCCCGAAAATTTAAATAATACCTAATTATCCTTTTCTTTTCTCATATTATTTTCTTTCCAGTATCACAAAGATGAAATTCTGAAGGTGGTATTTATGTTTACATGCTTGTGCGCACCATTACTTACTAAGTCTAAAAGTAAATCCACCAATATTCACAACCCTAATACTTGGTACGCATGAAGTTGCTAATGTGATTCAATGCATGTTGAAATTCTTTTTTTTTTAAATTTAATGTAGAAAACTGTTTCCTTAATATTTCGCGAAGGATTTTTCTTTCGTATATTATTGCAAGAACAGTGCTAACGATTACTGAAAAAAATTACTGTTTCAACTAACAATTACCTTTCTAAGGCAATTTTTTGTATTTGTAATATATTTAATTATGTTGAAATTTCAAGAAAATAACCATTTTCTGAAAAAATCTTAAAATTAAAACTGCTTTTCTTACATACGATATTCTGATTCCATCATTTTGTTTAATACTCTGGGTAATTGTTAGAACATTTTTATCTAAATTAAAACAAGAACAGTTGAATTATTTATTTTCTTTAAGTTTCAAGCAATTGCTGCCCAAATATTTCTTCAAATTGTTAAAACGCCTGAAACATTGGAGGTTATTAATTCTTTGTCTATTCAACGTCCATAAAATCTTTCTGTTATTTCTTTTTATTATATAATCTTTATATTAGAAGTTCGTAATAATATTATCATTCCGAAAACTTTTAAATTCTTGCAATTATTTCCTGATACACAATACAATTTCTGCTTTTACCTAAGCACGGAAGAGCCAAAGGTTACAGTTCAAAAACAATCAAATTTAATAGCTCTTTATCAAAGTAATATTAGCTGAAATTATTTATTGAAATAAATAGATATATTTTATTCAATTTTAATTTATTCTCTAGTAGCCAAATTTACAAAGGATTTTCAACTATTTTTTTACCCCTTTTACAAGAGCATAATTTTTTATTTTCCTTACTGCTTTAGAAAATATAAAATTATATAAACTAGAAAGATAAACACGAATAAATTCCAGACAATTAATTGAAAATAATTTTAAAAATCAATTAAATAAAAAATATATATTCATCAAATCAAAGCAATATATTATGTTTTGTACTAAAGATATTTAAATTCCATCATTCTTGTAGATCAAAGGAATGTAGTAACTCTGTTTCAGAAGAGCAGATAAATGTGTATAGAAATAAATGGCAATGAACAAGATACTTTTCTGTTCTCAAACCAAACTACTGTTTTCAAACCAGAAGTTGTTCATATACACAGGAGAATGCAGACCTTTATCTTTTTATCCAGACGTTTATGAGCTGAATTAATGTTTTCAAACAATAACTACTTCCTATAAGTTATCTAAATGACAGATTTTCCTAAAATAAGTACTCGATTTTGTTAAGCAATTTGTTGCAAATTTATTAATATATTCTTCTGTGCATTGTGAAATGTATACAACTATTCATGCTATATTGATTGCATAGTTCGTGACTCTAAAACCAATTTTCAAGTTATAATAAAATTCACAGCTAGTATATTTTTTTCATCTGAGTTAATGGAGAATTGATTGATAAATTATCTTCAATCAATTCTCCATCCACTCCATTAACTCCACTCCATTAATTCTCCATTAACTCCATTAACCATTAATTCTCCATTAATTCTCCATTAACTCAATCAATTCTCCATTAACTCTGATTATCTTCTAACCAGTTGTGTTTAAAATCTACAATCCTTAAACCATTACAGAATAGTTTTATAATATTTAAAATACTAGATCTTTGCTTGAGTTTGAAAAAAAGTAAAAATAGAAACAACATTTGATGCAATTAAAAATATTTAATGCAGATTTAGGTTTATTCTGAAGTCATTAAAAATCATTCTTTTGAGTAGAATCCATCATTTAAGTAAAAAAATAAATTTTTTTACTCAAACGAGTATTGAATAAAAGTCTACTTAAAATTTAAATTTTGACTTTCAAGGTTTATTAATTATGATTTTATGTAAGTAGGACATTTCTTGATTGTAAGCGGAGTAAATTTTCAAAGACATACACATGACATTCTTTCTATAATTATATACTATGAAATATGAAGTGACACGTAAAGTATTATTCAAAATTATAGATAGTCACATTTTTGCTTAAGTTTATTTCCCAATAGTTCCGATTAGTATCCCGTGGGTTAGAAGAGTGTCAATAGAGGTAAATATGAGTGACCTGTGAAAGGTGTGCACTTTCCATATAACTCAGATTCTTCCACTGTGCACAGATTTTCTTTAAGTTTGCTAGCAATTCTGTTTCAGAGTTCGGGATTCGGCTGGAAAAGGCTCCCATAACGAGTGTTACGAGCGCCTTTGGCTAAAGAAAAAATACATTTTATTTTAAAACATACTAGAGCTTTAACCTTCTTTAAAACTCTAGTTGGAATTAATTGCGCGCGAAACCAATATAATGTTTTTGTGTATGGCAACATCTTGTAAATAGAATTGTAAATAAGAGAGAATAAAATGGAGTCAGATTAAATACGAGTGAATTATTTTATATTAAGACACCACATCTTTGAATATTATTAGAGGAGAAACGACTGAATGATATGAAATTCAGATAGAGTCTCAACATTGTGGTGAACCCGGACGTGATCGCTGAAAATACGGTACGTTTGTTTTTTATTTGCAATAAGAATTCAGTAACGGAATAAAAATGGAGATGTTCGTTAAGAAGCGAATGCCTATTAGATCTAACTTTACGAAAATGTATAATATTCTGATTGAGAGATTAAAGGTCGAAGAACCTCAGGAAAAAGAAATTAAATAATTTTTCAGTAATCTGGAACGAATTTATTCGGATTTGGCCAAATTAGATAATGAAGTATGTAGTTTTCTTTTGGAAAATCCAGATATTGAAAAGTATGAAGAGGAATATCTTAAAATCGAGGAATACAGCACGAAAATGATAGATGCGAAAGTTAATGTGGACATATATTTGTCTAAACTTTCTGACGCTGAAAGGGAAAGCGTTGGCTCTATTTCACCTAGAATTAAACGAAAACTTAAGTTACCCAAAATAGAACTTGTTAAATTTAATGGTGAAATCAAAAATTGGTTGGCTTTCTGGAGTCAATTTAAACGAATCCATAATGATGATAAATTAGAAAATGAAGACAAGTTTCAATATTTGATTCAATGTGTAAATGAAGGAACTAGAGCACGTGAAATTATAGACAGTTATCCTCCAACAAATGAAAATTATTGCAAGGCAATAGAAAGTTTAAAATCTCGTTTCGGAAAAGACGAATTGCTTATTGAGTACTACGTTCGTGAGCTACTAAAATTAGTTATAATAAATGCAACAGAAGCTAAAAGAAAATTAAGCACATCGCAAATTTATGATAAATTAGAAACTTATTTAAGAGCTCTAGAATCAATTGGATTAACATCAGACAAATACTCAGCAATGCTTTTCCCCCTCGTGGAATCCTGTATACCTGAAGATATTTTCAGAGTATGGTTACGTAATCCTATTGTAATAGCAAATCATGACTCGGAAAGCAATGTATATACAGAAAAATTGAAAAACTTATTACTCTTTCTGAAAACTGAAATAGAAGGTGAAGAAAGAATTCGCCTGGCGAAAACAGGATTTATACCGAAGGTGTATAATGAGAAGAAAGAAAGAGTATTACATTCTGATTCTGTGGCTACGGCTACAGATTTGTTTTCAGGTGGTATAGAAAAAAGAAAGAACCCCATTTGCATTTTTTGTGAAAAAACTCATGAAAGTAAAGAATGCTATTATGCCAAAAAATTTGATTTTGGAAAAAAGCATGAGATTTTGAAAAATAAAAAATGCTGCTTCACTTGTTTAAAGCCTGGTCATACATCAAAAATTTGCAAGTCGAATGTACAGTGCCTGCTTTGTAATAAGAGACATTGGACGTTGATGTGTCCAGATCTGCCATCTAACCAAACAAAAGTCAAAACACTTGAGGTGGAAGAGAAACTGAATGTCAACTTATCCAATCAGTGCGCTGCTGAAGAAGTTCTCCTTCAAACATTACAAGTTAATATTAAAGCAGAAGGAAAAATACGCAGAGTACGGGCTCTTATTGACAGTGGTTCGCAGCGTTCATACTTATTAAAGAAAACAATTAAGGAAATGAACCTCAGACCCATTGAAGTTAAAAATATCATACATTCGGTATTTGGTGGGTCTACATTAGAAAAACAAGATCATGGACTGTATGAAATAACCCTTCAGAATTTGAATACGGGATTTAGTTATGTTATGCAAGTCCTTGATCAACCAGTTATATGCGGAAAAATACCTAGGATCAAAAAAGGAAATTGGGAAAAGGAATTGAAGAAAAAGAATATAATACTGTCTGATCAAGGCAAAGATTGTCCTGACATTGAATTGCTGATAGGGGCCGACTTCTGTGGACAGTTATTCTCAGGAAATGTATATGCTCTCAAATGTGGATTAGTAGCATATGAAACAAAATTAGGCTGGCTAATTATGGGTAAAGTATGTGGAGAAAAAGGAGAAAATACTTCCGCTCATCTGGTGACTACAATGTTAATACAAAATAGCTCTATCTCTGATCTTTGGAAATTAGAAACCTTAGGTATTATGGATCCAGCTGAAACTAAATCTAAAGAAGAAATGAAAAGAAACGCAATGGATCATTTTATGAAAACAGTGGATAGAGATGAAAATGGCAGATACATAGTTAAGCTGCCTTGGATAGAAGCAAAAGAAACTCTACAAGACAATAGACCTATAGCTGAACAACGTTGCATCCGTACTTCGCAAAAGTTAAAAGATGAAAAGAAATATGCTGAATATGGAGCTGTTTTTGAAGAATGGCTTGAGGAAAATATAATAGAGAAAGTGCCCAAAATGGAGGACGGAAATCCAAGTTATTATTTACCACATTGAGGTGTTTTTAAGATAAACTCTTCAACCCAGGTACGTCCAGTGTTTGACGCTTCTTGTCGAGTTAAGAAAGTTCCGTCCTTAAATGACTGTCTGGAAAAAGGACCAAATTTAATAGAGCAAATTCCATCCATTTTAAGAAAATTCAGACAAAATAACATTGGGGTAATTTCTGATATCAAAAAAGCCTTTCTTCAAATTTCAATTGCAAAAGAAGATCGAGATGTTTTACGATTTCTTTGGTGGGAAGATTACGAAACCAGAAAATTTGAGGTACTTCGTCATCGCCGACTTGTTTTTGGCCTCACTTGTAGTCCTTTCCTCTTGGCAGCGGTTTTGAATAATCATCTAGAGGAATCTAAAGAGCTTTTTCCAGAAACCTCTGAAATACTGAAGAATTCTTTTTATGTAGATAACTGTGTGACATCCGTGCACAATGAAGATGATCTTACCCGTTTCATCCAAGAAGCAAAGCTGTTGCTTTCCAATGCTTGTTTTGATCTTCGAGGTTGGGAATATACAAGGGAGCTAAGTCTGGACGAACCGATCGCTCCAACCTCAGTACTTGGATTGCTATGGAATAGAAAGGAAGACTTCCTTTTCTGTGATTTACAAAATGCTGAATTTAATTTTGATGTTTGCAGTAAAAGAAATATTCTGTCAACGGCTCAAAAGATATTTGATCCACTGGGATTTTTATGTCCTGTGACAATATGTTTAAAACTTTTAGTACAAAATATTTGGAAAAGAAACTTTGGGTGGGATGAAATTCTTCCAGATGACATTCAGAAAAAATTTAAAACTTTGATCGTTGATTTGAAATTACTGTCGGAAGTTAAGATCCCTAGATGTGTTAAGATCAATGGCTTCATAGAAGGACTAAGTCTTCATACCTTTTGTGATGCCAGCAAATTTGCATTAAGTACTGTTGTATTTTTGAGAAATACCTTGGGAGAAGAAGTCAAAATATATTTTATAGAGGCAAAAAGTAGAGTAGCACCTTTAAAAGTTATTACAATACCTCGTCTAGAATTATTGGCCTGCTGCATTGGAGCTCGGTTAACTTCAGACATTAAAAAATCTATGTCTTTGAGAAACGTACCTACTTTTTACTGGACAGATTCTTCTGTTGCCCTTTATTGGATACAACAAGGTCATTGGGGTACGTTCGTGAATAATAGAGTAGAAGAAATACGAAGTCTTTCTTCAAAAGATGATTGGAAACATCTTCCAGGGACTTGCAACGCCGCTGATCTCCCTTCCCGTGGCTGTTCGATCCAAGGATTTTTGAAATCGAGATGGTGGGAGGGTCCACAGTGGTTGAAACTGCCAGAGAAAGAATGGCCAGCGACAGACTCTGAATACAATTTGGAAGAGGTTTTCCAAGAAAGGAAAAAGAGGGTAGTGACTTTGGTTAACACTACAGATCTGAATAAATCCTGGTATTTGTACAAATTCTCAAAATATTCAAAAATTGTGCGAATGGTAGCATGGATTATACGATTTGTACAAAATTGCCGAAGTCCTATGAACAAGATAAAAGATCTTTTAACTGTTGCAGAACTAGATACTGCCGAAAAAAGGGTGATAAAAATCGTGCAACAAGAAACCTTTAATAACGAAGATGTAAAATCAAAACTCAAATCACTCTGCGTGTTTAGTGATTCTGATGGACTAATTAGATTGAAGACTAAAATTACTAGACGAGATGATGAAGAAAATTTTAGATACCCTCTAGTATTGCCTTGTAAGCACCCATTAGTTGAGAGGTTGATTTTCGAACATCATTTGATATCTTCCCATGCTGGAGTTCAAGTTGTCCTAACAGATATCCGTCAGAAATTTTGGATTCTGCAAGGCCGGAAAACTGTCCAGAAAGTGCTTTCAAGGTGTATAAGATGCAAAAGATATACGAGCAAGAGAATTGAAACAATTCCCGCGCCACTTCCGGAAGACCGTGTACGGGAAGCCTTAATATTCGAGGTCACTGGAGTGGATTTAGCAGGACCGCTTCATTTGAAGGATGGGAAAAAGGCTTGGATCTTGCTTTTTACTTGCGCAGTATATAGAGCCATTCATTTGGAATTAATACAGAGTCTTTCGACTAATGGATTCCTTTTAGGTTTCAGAAGATTCGTTGCAAGACGAGGGCGACCTAGGACTATATACAGCGATAACGGAACAAATTTCACTGGAACAAATAATTTGATGGGTTCTCTTGATTGGGACAAGATTGTAAATGACGCTTCTGTCTTAAGAATTCAGTGGAAATTTAACCCCCCAACAGCGGCTTGGTGGGGTGGATTTTTTGAGAGCATGATTAAGATGGTGAAGAAGCTTTTGAGGAGAGTTTTAGGGAAGGCATCGCTTCATTACGAAGAAATGTTTACTATTCTTTGCGACGTAGAGGCCAGTATCAATTCTCGACCTCTGAATTATCTGTCAGAAGATCCGAATGATTTAACTCCACTGACTCCCTCAATGTTCATTCAAGAGACTATAAAGGTAGGAGTTCCCGATTTGGATACTTTGGATAAAGTAAATATCTCCAAACGATATCAGTATCAACAAAAATTACGAGAGGACTTGAGGAAAAGATTTCGAAAAGAATATCTGAGCTTATTAATCCAGAAGAAGCGAAAAGTAAAGGAATCTAGGCAAATGCAAGTAGGAGATATTGTTATAATTGAAAGTGATGTCAAAAAGCGACTAGACTGGCCTCTAGGAAAGATAATTGAAATGTTCCCGGGGAAAGATGGTTGCATCCGAGTAGTAAAGATAAAAACAGCAAGTGGAGAACTTGTGCGTCCAGTGCAACGTTTATACCCCTTGGAATTAGACAATGACGATCCTGTAGTTACGAGAAATAATGAATCGGCTGCTTCGTATAAAGAAATCAAAATCCCGAGCTTAGAAAGTGACTGTGAAACAAAAACTAGAAGTGGAAGAAGTGTAGTTAAGCCTTCACGTTTTAAATAACTTTTGAACTTTATTATATACATTTCATATTTGTGTCTTTTATGTTTTGATTTCTTATTATTTTGAATTTAATATTTTGTTAATTGTGCTTTTTTGATTTTGTATCCTCCTAATTTAAAAATCAAAAGGTGGGAGGATATTACGAGCGCCTTTGGCTAAAGAAAAAATACATTTTATTTTAAAACATACTAGAGCTTTAACCTTCTTTAAAACTCTAGTTGGAATTAATTGCGCGCGAAACCAATATAATGTTTTTGTGTATGGCAACATCTTGTAAATAGAATTGTAAATAAGAGAGAATAAAATGGAGTCAGATTAAATACGAGTGAATTATTTTATATTAAGACACCACATCTTTGAATATTATTAGAGGAGAAACGACTGAATGATATGAAATTCAGATAGAGTCTCAACAACGAGAGTCCATTTTTCATTTACTATGGACGCCGAAATCATTATAAACATTTGACGAACAAAACAATACATACCAAAAAAAAAACCTTTGAAAGGAAATAAAGATTGGTTAATTCTTTGTAGAAAGCTATCATATATCCTGATCTGAACAAACCGATCAATGCTTTTAAAAGTTCGATAAAAATTGACAAGGAAAAATGTTTCTCTGAAAAATTCAGTAATTCTGATATAGCTGTAAATTGACGCAAGTGTTTGTTAAAATTCTCAGTGGAATCTTCTGACACAACTTTATCTAGTAACAGTTGAAGGCATATTCCAGAATGTATACAAATGGCACTGTAAAATATTCCAAAAACAGAAAATAAAAGAGCTGCCTCCAAGGGAAATAAAAAACCAATGGTTTGAAAAAATATTAAACAAACATTCTGATTTCAAAACGGGTTACTATATTGTTAGCACATAATCTTTTTTTCAGAGAATTCTGTGATGAGTTGCTGAAATAATGAAGCACTATAGCTAAATAAAATACGACAAATTCGGAGAAAACTGTTGCTAAGCACCCCACTTCGTGGAAATCATTCTGTCCCATCGACTTTTGTGCCCTTTTCAAGTTTTACATCGTTCGAAACATGTCTTAATGGTTTCTATATATTGATAGGTGCAATGTCAATGACAACGTTAACATAAAGAATCGGACCTTTCTGTTTCTTACTTCATCGAACATTGCCATATAGCATATTATTTCCATAAACGAAACAATGCAAGTAACGAATATAAAGTGTTTGACATAGTTGCCGAAATAATACGTTTGCTTAATGCTCCTCATAAATGAATGAGTCTTTTTGTTTCTATAATTCTTCATGGTTTCAATTCCAACTAAATGGGGAAAAAACTAGGCACTAGGTCAAATTCATTTAGTAAATGACTTTTATAATTATCATTTTTTTTCTCAACCGTTTCGTACAGTTGGCGAAACGCTGTTTCAACATTTTGGTGAACATTTTAGTTTTTCCTCTGGCAATGAGCTGTTTCGTTTTAAGGGCCTTTTTTTGAAAAAGTACTTTATTCAGTTTGACTCATTTGCTATATTTATAATTCTAATAGTACTTACCCAATCAATACATTATACTTCATGCGGTATCCTCTGAAGATCAAACAGTCAAATTCTTACAATTTTTCAAATATCACATTCCTACTGTAAGCACATCCAAAGTTATCATTTATTCTATGATAATACGATAATATGGATTTTCTTCGTTTATATTAGCGTAATTCTTGCTTAACCTTTTAATTCTAAGATTCGGTTCTGAATGCTAGTTAAAAATAAATATTGCAGAGACTTGTAGAAGGTAACTATTAATACTCTAAACAAACTGAATTTTCCGTTATAATATACAATCGCATTGAAGTTTCCGTTGTCAAAAATAAACAAACTAAACTTTCCTTTATCAAAAATAATTAAATTGAACTTTCTGTTGTCAAAAATAAATAAATCTGTTATACTGTATTAGCATACATGTGACTGTTTTTCACATTTTGTTCACATTATATAGGTATTTGCATCATTGTTTGTGCAACAATACTGAACTTACCCTCTCTATTATTTTGTTGAAATAATTCTATTTTTGTCTCTCCATAACATTCATATTCCATTACACTAAATAAAGTAAAAGATTATTGATCGATACACGAGTTTCAAAAATTCCGAGACGTTTAATTTTTCTAAATGCAGGAAAAAGAGGCAGAAGTTTAGCAAAATTCTGATATTTTGATTTTAACTTAAAA
This sequence comes from Argiope argentata, assembly GCA_026289955.1. Lineage (NCBI taxonomy): Eukaryota > Metazoa > Arthropoda > Arachnida > Araneae > Araneidae > Argiope > Argiope argentata. The sequence goes on from JAOUZG010042375.1 coordinate 33,449, forward strand.
GTCAGATAATTTAATTTCTTTTAATCGAGGGCTTTTCCCCCTTTATTAGTATAATCACTGCTTTGAATTATTATTGTTATAATTCCGCCTTCTTTTTCAGCTATTAAGAAAAGTAACTTCTATTTATCTCCTGGTGAATTGTGCTTCATTTTGGGCATCAGAATACTTCCAAAATTTGAATTTTAGTAAATGAGATAAGAAATATCTCAATTATATTTAATTTGTCTTCAAAAGATGATATCAAAGAAATTTTGAAGACTTATACCGTGCATAGAGAACCTCTTAGAAAGATGTTGGAATGTTTTGCCACTTCTGATATTTCGCAGTTATGTCTTTAAAGTTCGGAAACAGTTTATTAGTTTATAGTTTATTAGTTTTTAGCAATAGTTTATTTTACATTATATTGTTTCAAATAGGATTGGATTGGATGTAGCCATTTCTTAGCACAAGATCTTTCTCTAGGATATGCTACACCGGTTTCCGATAGCAATATAATATCTTTGTTTGAAAGCGTTATCCGATTCTGTATAAGAGAAAACGATTTGAAGTTGTTTTGTAAAAATTGGCTTTTAATTTCGTGCTTTAAACAGCTGATGAATTCTGCGATCAATCTAGCCATTGTTAAATTCAACTATTGGAAATTGATGATTAATTTCCTTGCAAAGTGCTTCCACTGCCGATTCAATTAAACGAATAAAATTGAATCTTCCCAGGTTTTATTATGTTTAAATGGAGATACATCTAATGGAGTGATACATCTAATATTCTTGATTTTGCTGCAACTTTCTCCCCCAAAAGAAATTATTCCTTAATTAGATGTCAAACATTATAGAAACCTACAATTTGTATTAAATCAAACCGAAATTGAAAATGCTTTATATTAGAATCGAAATAAAAAAAAAAGTTATCCCATATTCATTGTTTATATTCTATCATTTCCTCTCTGCAATAACCTTATGAAATTATTCCCTTACTCTCATATATACAATTCTTATATTCCGCTAAAAATTTTCAAACACTAAGAATGCTTTATAAAATTGGCTAATAAATAATATAAAACACAGAATATAAACAAGCAATATTTCCCAAATAATCATAATTTAGCCTTGTAATGTTTGACACATAATCCTATAACAATTGTTAGTAATCTATCATTTTCTTTCTACAATAACCATATGAAATTATTCCAATACTTTGATGTTTAATTAATTTTTGTTGGCGGCAAAAAAAATTTTAAACACTAAAAATACGTTAAGAAAATTACAATAGACGATAATTTATAAATTATAAAGAAGCAATGTTTCTCAAATCATACTTTGGTGATCGGAGATGTGAACCTCGGAACAATTTTTTCTTATTTTTAATTATAACATTAGTTAACTAAAAATTGAGAGATATTTTGGCTTTTTTCCGCAATTACAGCACAAAACCTTTTTTCATCTCATACTGAGGAATTACATTTTAAAGAAATAATTTAATCACATTTTTCAACAATATATTCGGTACAAAATAAAAAATAAAATTTCGCTTGCACGAGCACGTTAAAAGTGCAAGAGAAAAAATTGTTTGATAATTAGCTTTTGTCAACGTGTTGCCGTCCTCTTAAAAAAAGCTCAAATTAAAAAATAATTCAATTGTTATCTATAAATTAAACATATAAAGATGTGATTTTCAGTACGTGACTGTATGTAATAAAATAAATATGAAACATGATATTTTCTAAAAAGTAATTGCAAAGAAATGATGTAACTTGAATTGGCAGTCTGTTTTTTTAGAAACTTGAAGATCTTCCATCATTGGCAAAAATGCAGTTGCATTTCTGCCCACAATTTGCTCTTCCAAAATTTCATCACATCATGGTTTTTATTGTGGCCATCTCATTCATTAAAAAAATTGAAAGGCGGAAAATGTTTATATATTGTTAGATGCAACTATATTTCAGCATTCAACAGCTTTTAGAATGAAATAAAAATTCACGAGGTATTGTATTGGCGGTGAAAGATTATCACCAAACTATTTTTAAATTCAGGACATTTTTCATTGATTATTATTTTTGGTTAATAATATAAATTTTAACCGTATTAAAGCAGCAAAAATATATATACGTTGATGACGTTGAGTATCTTCTATATTTCTTTTCTTCTGATAGGCACAGTAATGTTAAGTCGATGATTGCTTGTGAAGTCTTTTTCACCTCATCCTACTGAACATTCAGAGTATAGATTCCGATCCTTTCAAAAGTGATCATCGTCTGGATTTCAAGTTCTCAGAACGTTCCTAACTATTTTTCAATCTTTCCAAATCATGTACAATTACAGACTCGTATAGGCTTATGCTTTTTCAAAGGTTGGAAAATTCAGCTGGTCATGTTTGGCTTCCATATGACCTTTACTTTATGAAAAATTATTTTTAGCTACTTTATGACCAATTTCGAAATTCACTAACAAAAACTCTTTCAATTTTTTCTTCCATTTAACTATATCCTTTTGAAATAAACTTCACGCTGTAGAGTTTCCTAAAAAAGATAACGTCGACATTTTTTTTTGTATTTTGGACCATTATTAGAGAAGCATTTTTGAAATTATATTTTGAATCACAAGTGTGATATGGAATCGAAACAAATAGATTTTTTTGAGTCAAAAGTAATGATTAGAATATAACTTTCTTTTTGCTTATTTTCTCTTGAGGAAAGCAAAATTAGGGCTGGTTGTCGAAAAAATTATTTTTATTTTTAAATTTTATAATGTAAATGTAATCTTATACATAAAATATCTCTCAAATGGCAATTTTTATTTATATTTTAGAAGTTAATACTTTCTAATCTTGACTCAAAAGTTAATTTCTACAACTTTAGAGTAAATATATAAGGTTACTTTTTCTTTAGTCGGGCGGCAGCGAAAAATCTCAAAAGAAATTTGTTGGAATTCTATATTATTTTTTATGATTCTTTGATTTAAAATCACTGAACTAAATTTGGCGGAATTCTACAACATTTGGCGATTCCTCTCTGCCACTCAGCTAGCGGAAAAAATCTATATAAATATATAGGTGTATAATAAAAAACTGATTTCACAAAAGAAAAGAATTATATTTTGGGAGAAAGTAAAATACGTCTGGAACAAAATCTGATCTCTTAATTGTTATATCGTAATTTAACTCTATTAAACATATTTAGTCAATTGTTTTTAATCTTCCTTGAATAACATTGAAAATCTTATTTTTCCGGTAATTGAGAATAAACATGTAACATTTGCTTAATGAAAATGACGGAAGTATTCAAAATATTTCCAGGAAACAATTATTGTCTTTTCAGAAAGTGAAGTGTTCCTCTGATATTGAAAATACCATCGTAACATCTCTTCCTTAAAATTTCATTACTTTATTGTAATCCATTTGTATCGAACTATTGGTATATGAGATGTGATAAAAGGTAGTTTCGTCATATTTTTAAAATTTTATCTTCACAAACATAAGAAGTTCGCTGATAATTATACAAATACAAATGTTTTCTTAGACTTAAAATAAGGCTTTTAGAAATTAACCACTATGGTTTCTTTATAAAACTTTAGTATCCGATAAGATATTAGTGATTTCTGTTGTTGTCGCCTCTAATGGCCCCTGCCCTGGACAAGTTCACTGACATAATCAGCGATTTCAAGCCGAGGGTGTGCCTCTTGTTTCAAATAAGGCCAACTAGGGTCATGAGTACGTCTCACATATTTAATTCGCTTGCTCGGCCACCTTTCACCTTGTGGTGCGGTCACATTATTACACCTCACATAAAAAGCAGGTGAAGAACATTAATGTATGAATCGGGACTCGAACATAGCCCACCCTGATCCAGGTGAAGGCATGCTCCCTATGGGCCCATAATTTCTAGCCACTTGTATCAGTTCTTTGTGTCCACTTGTAGTTCATCAGTTCTTGTAGTTCATCAGTTCATCAGTTCTTTGTTCCAAGTGTAAATATCGTCATGTGACAGTGAATCGAAAATAAGACGTCCGTCCAAAATTAGCCTTAGTGTTGTTCTAAAACAAGACGTTAACATGAACAATCAAAACTACTGAAACTAAATGACAGATATTCTTGGTATCGAATACGATGTCTCACCATCGACACATAAAAATATTTATTTTCGAAAATCTTACAATTAATTTGCTACAGGCAAACAGCTATCATTGCACAGAATTTCTTATTAATGTCACAGTGATTCCCGATTTTACTGTCAATTAATATTTCAAGCAGAACAACATAAACAAAACTTGTTTAAGCAATTCAGCGAAAATTTCTTTTTATTTTGTCATCTCACGATAGGTGTAGTAAAAAAGTAATTCCGCAGGAATAAAAGTACAAAAATCATCGAAAGCGAAATATAACTGGCCAAAAGACAGTAATTCCCAAATTTTAGTGGTTAGGTCACAAAACTTTTGGTTTTGAAAGTGTTGAATACGTCCGTACAAAATTAAAAAATTCTTCTTTAATTATTCTCTATAATATTTACAAGCTGAAGAATAGTAATTGAGAATATCATAGCTGCAATCATATTTAACTATTTTTACCAATAGTTCCGAGTAAAATCCCATAGGTTAGTAAAGTGCCGATAGAGTTAAATACGAGGGATCTTTGAAAAGTGTACGCTTTCCACAAACTCATCTTCTTACTCTGTCCAGAGACTTTCTTCAAGTATGCCCTCAACTCTGTGTCAGAGTTTGGAACCCGATAGAACATGGATTCCAAAACGAGAGTCATCCTTTCATTTACGATGGACGCAGACATCATTATTAGCATCTGATGAAGAAAACAAGAAATTCCCAAGCAAATTTGCGATGAGGAATAAAAGAAATTCCTGGTTGGATAATAAGCTATCATATATCCTGCTTTGAACAAACCAGTCATGGTTATTAGAAGTGTAATAAAAACTGAAAAGGAAAAGTGTTTTTCTAAAAGTATCAATGCTTCCGATATAGCTTCAAAAGAATGCAAGTGTTTGCTAAAGTTATCGAATGATTCCTCCAAGTTAATTTTTTTAATTAATATATCAATTAAGGCTGTAGAATGTATGCAAATGAGAGAGTAAAATTCACCAAAAGCCGTAAATAAGATGATTGCCACAATGTGAACGGAAAATCCGAAAGTTTGGTAAACTGATAAGCAAAGATTCGGACTTACGAAGCTTTTTATTGCATCTTCATTACAGAAGCTTCTTTTCACAAACGAATATGAGGAGTTGCTTAAGTAATGCAATGCGATGCCTATATAAAACCCTAACGATAAGACAAAAATAAAGAAAATTATAAATAGACATCCCACTCTGCTGAAATCATTCTGTCCTATGGTTTTCTTCACGCTTTTCAACTGTTTAGTTATGCGGACAATTTCTTCGCTTCTTCGATGTATTGATAAATACAACACAAATGACAGCGTTAGCAGAAAGAAACGGGCTATTTCATTTCTCGCGTCATAAAATATTGTTATGTTACATACTATTTCTATTAAAGATGTAACGAAAATGAAGAAAATAAAGTACTTGACATTGTTGCCAAAGCAATGAATGATTTTCATACTTTTGGTAGACAAACTGGTTTTATCCATTTTATGATTGTTCTTCTTTCTGATTCCAACGAAAAAGAAAAGAATATACACTAACCAAAAGTCATTAAATGTATGTCTTTTAGAAAGATTGCTTTTATTCATTCTTTTCGTGCAATTTTTTGTTGAATCATGTTTTGATATCTTTGTAAAATGCGTAAAATCTGTGGTAGCTTTGTTATGTGTTGATTTCGGGACCATTTTTGAAAAGAAATTCTTTGCAGTTTAGTTCCTAATTTTTGACAATTCCAATACTTAATACGGCAATAAGTTCTCTTCTGTGCATGGTCTTCTGAAGATAAATTCAACAAAGTGCTTTTTTTTGTGCCTATCGATGTACTTACTGAATGCTTAACCAACGGTGGTGGTCATTGGTCTAACAGACAATTGAAAAACGAAAGCATAGCTAATTGACTTTTCACTTACAATCACGGAACTCTTGGATTTCACATTTCAAAATTCTTAACATTTGATTGAAGGATAGAGATATCTTAAGATAGTGACTTAAATATCAATTTTCCAAACAAAAGAAAATTTCCATTATTAAAACTGGGTAAGTTCGTACGATTTTTATATGATATTTTTTTTTTCATATTTGGAAGGATTTTCCGATTCTTCAATCATACTACATTCTCTGTTATTAAGAAAAATCACTATTAAAACTCAATTCACTTATGATTGAATAAATTCGAAATTGTTTAAAAAATCCTTCTTACTAACTCACTGGGGTTCCATTTATTCTGAACGGAATAACAGAAGAATGAAGTAATTTGAAAGAGATTTGTAAAAGAAATCTCAATCCTTAATTTTTTCTGAATGTATGAACCGAATAGTGCTCTTAAATTTTGATATTGACTGAAAAGTCAAGGCAATGCATTTGTATTTTGATCGATGACTTTACTCATGCATAATTTATGTAACACCAATGAGGTAGTTGTTAACAACTGGTTAACATTGGCTTCTGATTTAAAGAAACTATTAGGTTTTAATTTTTTATCGAATTTAGAATAATTCTGTGCGTTGGAAGGCAATCGGAAATTTCATTAAGAGAAATTGAAAAACATATTTTAATGGATTTCGAATCTCGTAAAAGTTTCCTTTACAGACGGGTCAATTTACGGAATTAAAATTATTCTTTTATAGTTTAATGAATGAAAGAAAAAATTATAAAAAGAGTCTTTTACAGTTTGGAAATTCAAACTAATTCCTTAAATAATGAATACAGGTAAAAAATCCTAATTAGTTTTGATTGAATGTCGCTTTCAAAAAGGATTCATTCGTTTGTCCTTGTTATGGATTCAAATTTCTTAAAGGTATTGTAATTCCTATATGTCTGGCTCAAACTGAAGTTGTTTCTCATCAAAATGAAGATGTAAAATTTTGCTGACATGTTCAAGGCTATTAAATTATATTTTTCTTTTTTTTCTGCATTAACAATATGAATTTTTTTCTCTTGTTCTTATATCGATTAATTTTTTCATTCTTCTCAAAAGTAATGATATGTAGAAAACATCTCCTAATGATATTTTCTTCAGATCGTAATAGGCGATATTTCCAGCATTGATGGTTGCATGATTGTAGTTATTATTTTGTACCTTAAATGTCTTGTCGATGGATGTTAAATCTGACAAATTGCAATTCACTGTTTTAAAAAAACGCGCAAATCACCTCTCCCCCCCAAATATTTGCTGGCAATATTATTCTTTATTTCATGGATAATATAGAAATTGTTTACAAAACTCATTCATTAAAAAATACTTCGAACCCAAGCCATTAGTGTGTAGTCTTCATTTACCAATTTCGTGATTACTTTTGCATAAATTCGCCGAACAATATTGGAAAAATAATTTCAATACTTTTTTAAAGTAATGGTGTATTTCATGAAATGTTAGATACAACTATACAGATATTTGTCAATGAGTGATGATTAAAATTTGATATAAATTCACTACAATATGAGAAGTGAGGGTTTATCGACACCACTTTTCAGAGGGGTATAGAAAATACGCTCTACGTTTCTGCACTTAATTTTTTTAATTGAATTCGTCTTGCCTTCTCTTAAATTAATGTGATAAATATAAATCTGTGCTTTGCTATTAATCGTGGACGTTTTGAAATTGAAATGATTTTGTTTAAGTAATTTCAAAAACCATGCAGCGAAAAGATACTTCGATCAAATAAAGAGAATGTATCAAAAATGTTTCAATAACACAATTCCTGTAGATCAGTAAAATGCTATAAATCTTTTTATAAAGGAAACAAGCATAAAGTTACATAAGTGTCGTAATCACCGTTTCCCTCCTTATTTATCCCAGACATTCGTAAGTTTACTTGAACTATCGCTACTTCGAAATTTGCATTAAATTTCATTTAGGATTTTCAGTAGTTCTTACCCTCCTGATACCAACTTGGTTTTATCATCTATCACTTAGCATTGCATATACCTAGGAGCACTGCATATACATATCATCCTATTGCATTGCATATACCTTGCATATACCTTAGCATTGCATATACATATCATCCTATTGCATTGCATATAC
>JAOUZG010042375.1:67832-83210 GCA_026289955.1 Argiope argentata
ATATATTTAATTATAAAAGTCTATATTTATCAACTTCGATCAAATTTCCATATTTCATGGTTATATGGAATGATATCTAATGATTATGAATATATCTTTATAATTCATTAAAAATGAACAATTAATTGTTATTTTTATGTAAATTCTTAAACTATTTTCAGAATATTTCAGAATTTTGAAATATGTGTTAATATCACTTTCATCGATTGTTATTTTAATCCAAGTAAAATATCATTTAGCATAAATTCTAACTCGCTTCGCCTTTTTCAAATTCACTGAATTCATCATTGGAACATTTATCTCTAATTTAAAATACAAATGCTCAATATATATTCATCGATAAATGATTAATTAATTGTTTTTTAGCATGAGGTTATATATATTTCCTCTTCTCCTGTCTATATAAACATATTTTTTTTTCAATTCTTACTATTATATCACACTCTGTCTACATTTATTTATTTGCATTGTTGAAAGTTTCAATAAATAAAATACTTATTTTTCATCCACTAAAGTTCAAATACATATTTTTAAACTTGTAGTGGTTGACTTTTGAGGTTAATGCAATTTTTCAAATATCAATTCACAAATTTAACTTAATTAATTTTTAATATTTTATATAAAATTTTATCAGTTTGTAACGGAAATTAAAGTTAACAATCAGTGGCTAAATCGTTAAAAATTGAAGACTTCAGTATTTTTCACGTAAAGATGAAAAATACAAGTTCAATTCTAACGAAAATCGATAAATTATTTATATTTAATATAATTATTTAATAAAAAGTAGCTAAAATAAATATTTTTTTTCTTGACCTGAATAAGAATTGTCTTTAAAAAATTTAAATAAAAAACTTTTATTTATTTTCTTTTTAAAAAATTAATTTTTTATATAATTTGTTACGTGCAGATTTTATATTGTTGGAAATATGGTCACTTTTATGCATTTGGGACGCCATTCTTGGTTCAGAATAGAACCAGATATGCCCATTATTTCTTGTTACAAGTTGCAAATTTAGAATGTTTACAGAATTGAAGATGGCTTCAACACGATCAACCGAAAAGAAAATGTATTTTTAATTATATACATCGAGAAAGATGCGTGTAACAGGCTGCAGTATGCATGCTAAATTTAAAGGAAAGCAGTTTCCAGTTCGTTTGACCTATAGATGAACATAAAAATGCACAAGATCAAACCATTGAAAATATTTGGCTGATGCAGAAATTTTTAGCAAGAATTTTTCTAATTATTTCTGGTGGCATTATTACATTTTATTTCAAACGAAATCAGTTTCCAGTGTGTATGACCTTTAAAATGGGAAGAAATAACCCAATACAAAACTAATAAAAAAGCTGGTTAAAGTTAAAGAATACAAATAATTATATGTAAAATTCTCAAATCTTTTGGCTCGGTAAATGCTGTCTCTTCAAATAAATAACTAAAAATGAGTGTGTATCAAGAATTCTTAAAAGTGATTTTTTATTAATGTAAATATTTTCACCTTTAAATTTTTTGAAATCATGTGTTTCAGATTTCGGTTTTCTTTTTAGATGTCTGTGAAAAGGATTTTTTTTTGTAATCTGACCACATTAACAATGCTCATGAAATAAAGTGTCTGTTGGATAGTTTCCAGCTATCATATTGCAGTGATGGAACAAAATGTTATTAATAAGTTTACAGTCTATAAAAAGATTTTCTTCTGTTATTTCAAAGATAACGTTTTGCGAATGGATTTGAAAGAGTTTTAATTTTCGTTTTCTTTAAAACCTAAAAATCGAATATATTAGTTTTTCCATTTGGTTTTAGAGAGTGGCCAAAATTAACTATAGATTATATATTTATTATAAATAATACAGAAAGAAAGAAAAAAAATATCATTCATAATTTTATTTCGCAACTCAAAACCCTTGTTTCAGTACATTTCAGTATGAGCATTATTACATGCTCAGAGTGCACTGAAGAGCCAGAATTACTGGTAAAGGAGGCAGCATGCAAATAATTGATATGATCGGCCAATCAGCGTCACTCGATGTGGTCTACAGTGATCATTAAGGAGATAGACATTTTCTGTAAAGGTCGGGTGCTCCGACAAACCTGTTCTTGAAGTTGAAGAGGAGGCTATTAGATCACATTTAGCATTCGAGTCTTAGCCGCCGTCATGAGTGGCGTGGTAATGACGCGGGGAGCAAGTGCTTCTGTGCTGAGACACAAGACAACATGCAGATTGACCCAGGACCTGCAGTTTCTGTTTGCCATTGTCAGAATTGTTTGCTGAGAGCTTCTCTTGAAATTGACATGATTGACAGTCAGGAAGTTTACGAAAAATGTGTTTCAGAGATGAAAAAACTTCTGCGTGCTGGACCCGATTGGAATAATTCTGAGGAATATATTGATCTGAATACGAAACGCAACGCATGTTCCATAGAAGTTGGGAAGTTAAAAGGTAAGATCTCTAATTTTATTTGTCAGGATCGCAGTTGCACTGTTACTAGTGAACCCCTTAACGCTCCAATTAATGAAACTTATATTTCCCCATCTAAAAGAAAGGTAGCCCGTATTATTAACTTCCCTGAGAACAACAATGAAATCCCAACCAGAAATCGGTTTTTGCCGATTACCGACAACAAAGATCTAGAGAGTGAAACTCCGCCCATTGAGGCCCCGCCACCCAAAGTCCCGCCCATCATGTTGCTGTTGAATATCAAAAGATGCTAGCAGATTGAAAAAGCATGTGGCCCTACAATAAATAAATTTAGTGAAGGATTTATCAAAATGACTATATCAACTGTAGAACAACACCAAAAGATTCAATCATTTGCTAAAAATCAGGGCTTTGGCTATTACATCATCAGGCCAAAAAAATCAACGGCTACTCAAAGTTGTCATAAAGGGTTTGCCGGTCGATCAAAATAAAGACGAAATTTTCAATTGTATCAAAAATGACCTTGGTTTATCAATACAAAGAATATTTCAACTCTCGCAGAGCAGATCCAGAAAACTCTTACCATTTTTTCTCGCCGCATTCGCACGTAATGATAACTCTAACGACATCTACAATATCCAAAATATTAACTACTTAAAAGTTACCATTGAACCATACCGACCAAGAAACTTTACTCATCAATGTTATAGGTGTAACCTGTTTAATCATAGTGCAAATTGTTGCAATATGAAGCCAAGATGTATTAAGTGCGGTAATGCACATGAATCTAATGCTTGTCATATTAAAGAAAGAGTCGAAATTCCAAAATGCATTAATTGAGGTAGGGTTGGGCATGTTGCCTCCTATAGAAGATGTGAATCCTTCCCTAAGGTAATCCCACCCCAAAATTTTAGATCAAATTATTTAAATTCCCGTCAAAATTTATTTCTCAAAAACCACTCCAATATCCGTGATAATGTTTCTTTCTCAGATGCCCTTAAGTCAAATTCCGCCCAGCAGATGGGGCCACATTACGGTACCAACGCTAGTAGTGAAGATCTTACAACGCTCAACTATTTCAAAACTAATGAATTTCGCAAGCTAATTCAAGGCATTCAGGAAATTAAAAAGATTCTAAATGAGTTTCCCAACTTTCTATCTTTAATTAAAAAAACTCAAATCTGCTAAAAATCAAGCTGAAAAACTCTTAATTTTATCGGAAATTTTTGCTGGTGCAGTATAATTTTTCTTATTTTTTTCTCTACATTTTGCATCCTGACAAACATTTTTCTCTGGTACTTCATTAGACTTCTACGAAGAGAATCACGACTATTACTGACCGTTATGTTTTCTTCAAAAGCCTGTCATATATCGGAGTTTAAAGTCCCCTGCCAGGGGCTATGTACTCAGTTATGTCAATACCGAGGAGGCTATTAGATCGATCCTTGCTGTTATAATGGTAGGTCAGTAAAATTTAACTGATTTTAACAGCACGCGAGAGAGGGAGAACAGCATTTGCGAAGCAGAGATGAAATTTGGATTTTCGCTCCCGCCCATTTCTAGGGAGGAACGCGAATACCTGGATTTGATAGAATGATGTAATTACCGTCTAAAAATAGCTATACTAGAAAGACGCTAAAAATCTCTGCGGATTTGAATGCAGGTCCATCACCAAGTTTCAAAAAATAGCTATACTAGAAAGACGCTAAAAATCTCTGCGGATTTGAATGCAGGTCCATCACCAAGTTTCAGTGTATGCACTTTGCAAAGTAACCTAATTGATATTGGATTTAGTAGCCACAAACTATCTCGTGTACCATCGGTGACTCAGCAACATGAAGCTCTGAATGATTGGAAAAACATGTTCTGGTTTGAGGTGCCATGTGTCCAAGTGAATAGGGTGGTTGGCTGTGTATGAGTGTGAAGAAAGCCCAATGGATCCCTCATGCCTGCAAAGACTTGCTCAAGCTGGTAGGAGCTCTGTGAGGGCGTGGGGAGTGTGCAGTTGGAGCAATATGAGATCCCTAATGCGTCTAGATACGAATCTGGCAGGTGACTCGTACGTAAGCCTCCTTTCTGATCACCCGCACCCATTCAGTTTTTGTATGCTTTCTGACCGACATCGTTAATTTCAACAGCATAATGCGTTAACCACAGGTCTACAGTAGCTAACGAGTGGCTTTACAAGCATTCTTCTGAATTTCTTTCCCTCTATGGGCCACTTAATTATCCTGACATGAATATTTTTGATTGTATCTTAAAGATTTTGTAAGGTTAAAGTAAGTAAGGTAAGGTACCCCTAGGAGATCTTCACCACCTCGTATTTCTCTCGCTTTCTGGACTGCCCTGCAGAGATCATGGTATGAACTGTCTACAGAATATCTTCACAAAGTAGTTAATTCTATGCCACGTCGTGTCGTGACACTTTTGCGTGGTCATGGGGGGCTCTACATGATATTAGATAGGTGTATCAGATTTTTTATCACTTCAGTGTATATCAAATATGGTCAAAATATTATTTCAGAAACCCATAAATATTTGCGTATTTCTGAAATATTGCCACAGCAGCTGTTTCTAGGTTGATTCAATTTCTTACTTCTCTGTTGCAAATCTCTATAGCATCAACTAATACGTCAGTTATTTTAAAATGAAATCAAACAGTGTTATTCAATAAAATACATACTCCATGAAACTAATTTGTCTCTATCTATCCATCAACTGATACTTTTATTAGGAAAATAAAAACACTAGAAAAACTTAACTAAATATACCCGGAGTCTCGAAATTTATTTAATTATATTTGTTTATTAAAACTAATGTTGTAATTTTTTTAAATATTGATCTTTGAATTGTATTTACTGTAACAAGATAACACGCATCTTTTCTTATTGCATATTGCAGAATTGTCTCTAAGCAAAATTTCCCCGATTCAATTGATAAAATATTATAACACACCTTTTGAACTAATGATTATATTAATGTAAATTATTTTCCCACATTTAGGGAAAGTGAATTCAAATATAATTTTGCTTTCTGCGGATGCACTAATCATCTTTATCAAACAGAAAAGAATATTAAATGTGTATACATAATCATCATAATTATAAAAATGTAAAAAATGAATAGAAAAAGTAATGCTTTTAATGAAAATATTTCATTGTATTTGAAAAATCAGTAAAACTCAAGGCATAAGACACAATTTCAATAATATATCACTTTCAATAATATATCACTTACAATTCAATAATACAATTCAATAATATATCACTTACAATTCAATAATACAATTCAATAATATATCACTTTATTAAAATAAAGAATTCTATTTTGTACAATTTCAAAAATTGAAAAAGTAATCTTCTAAAGATACATTCACAAATTTTACTCTAGACCTATTATTTGTTCTTGTATTGTTGAAAATTAATATGTATCATTTAACAAATTGTAATAATATCTGCCACTAGCATTTATTTATTTAACAAAAATCAACTCATTTTAATGACGCAGCGTTGTCTTGGTAACTATTAGAGTGCAAATTAATCAAGAAAAAACTTTTATGCTTTTGTTAACATAAAATAAAATGAAAGTAGCAAACTATTAAATATTCATTCAAATCATAATTCGGCTTTTTCCAAATATAACGAAATCTGAAAATATATCTCGATATTAAAAACACTGTTTCTTTTTTTCTCTGACCAGTCAATCAGGGCACTGTCTATTAAAACAACTGAACTTTGCAAAAAATAATTAAGTTCTGAGTTTTAGAATCATCAATCCGACCATGTCAGCACATCACGTGATGAAAGATTTTGTTCCAGTATTTTTCCTTTTATACCTTATTGGCGTGGTTAGTCAAAAGTGCTCAAAGTCTTCTACAAATAAAAAAATATATTACTCAGCTTTTAATATTTCTAGAAAAGTGTTCTTTCTTGGGCTGTTCCTCGGGATAATGCTGGAAATACTCTGGTTAGTGTATTTAGGAGAGATTAAGCAACAGATGGTTATATTTACAGTGTTTTCTCTTCAACTTTCTGCTAATATCTTTTTACATCGTTCTTCACAAAATATAAAATCACTGATTGTCAAAATTTCTAAGGTATCGAAAATGATGCAATGTGTTCCAAAGTATAAAATTCTTATTCGTGTTTATTGCCTCGCTATTTTTACCATTTTAATTATTATCGAATTTGGATATTTCAATTCAAGTATAAGATATTCCATGCATCTTAGAGTAAAGTCATCAGATGTCATATCGGACGACTACAAATCTCTCTTTGCTTACATTATGGATTTTTCGTCAGTTTTGACAATTCTGTTAGTTCATTTTCCATCTATGTCAATCTCCAGTTATTATTGTTTTATTTGTATTTATATGAAAGACTTTTTGTATGCATTCAATGCAAATGCACGTAGTTTAATAGAACAACAAAAATATAAAAGTATTTTAAAAATCTACGAAGAAATAACAGAGGCAATGATGTTTGCAGATGGGTTTCTTTCGTTTAGCGCCTTAATTTTTGTATTAATCAGTCTTTCAGGAATGTTCTTGTTTTCTTACATATTTGCATTTTCACCTCCAGAAAAGGGCTTGGCATGTATATTTGATTTTTCAGGAATAATATTCCACTTGATAATATTGTTGTCAATAATGATTCCTGCTTCTGCTGTAAACGACGCTGCAGAAATGGCTAAGGACACAATCAAATCTTTGCCCTGCTGGTTTCCAGAGGATTTCAAGGATTCAAAACTGTACTTGCGTCAGAGACTGAAGCCAAGGGCTGCTTTAACTCTGCGGAAAATATACAAAATTGACAAAGCCCTTCTCATCAGTTCACTGTGTGCCCTCGCAAATTATGGTATGCTTCTTGCAACTCTAGGAAGGGTACAAAATAAATAAATATTTTTTTCTTATGTTCTTCTTTTCCCAGCTGGATTTTAACAAAATTTTCTCTGGCATTTTCTCGGTTTTTTATTTTTACACATTTTCAGACTTAAACAGATGTACCAACTATCTGTTATCTTAAAATTTTAAGAAAAATTGCCACTTTTTATCTTTTCATTGGTTGCGTATATTCCTATCTTATACGGTTTCAATCGTTCAATTTGAGGATTATGAATGAATAATAAATAAACTGAGCTGTAAATTAGGAGAACCCTGAGATGTAAATTCAGTGACTGAGCTGTAAATTAACTAAGAAAACAATTGCCGTCTTATGCTTTTCCCACTGGTTGAATATGTTTCTTCTTCTGATTCGATTGTCCAATTTGATGAATATGAAAGAATAATAAATAGACTGAGCTGTAACTTAAGAAATCATAAGTATAATTTAAATTTAAATTAATCAACAGTGATTTCTATGATATTTATTTATGACCAAATATATAAATTGATATGATTTATCACCAAAATTTGAAAGGAAATCTGAATTTACTGGAGGAAAAGTCAATCCATTATCTAATGGCATAATATTTATGATGGCTCTCTGCAACAGAAAGCAATGTAAGACATTTCTTAGAAGGTAACATAAATTAGTCAATCGGCATTTGCTGTTCATTAAATTATAGCTTGTTATTTCTAAAGTAGGTTAATTACTGTAAAAAATCGATTTTTATTGAAAATATGAATATTTTTATTTACTATTCTTAATATTTGAACTGGTTTCTGTATAAAATGATTAAAATTTTGTTTCTAACTTTTGATTTCTAACTTAAAATTTTTCTAACACTGATTTATGTGTATTTTCATTTACATTTGTTTTACTGCTATTTTATAAGCTTAAATTCCATATTTTCACTAATTCTAATCTTTGATAAGATTTTCCTATAAAATTCCTACTAAATTAACATTTAATTCAAATTTTTCTTTCGAAATTATTGTAGTAATATCTAAACATGTTCTGCAATTTCTCCACTAGAGATACCGCAATCTATTCACTTTCAAATATTTTATAGCTTCTTTAATACCTTGATATCTGATAATTTTTTGTTGTTGTTCCAGTATTTTTTCTTTTATTTTCAATTGGAATGGTAATAAACGCGTCCTAAGTTAGTTTTCTCCGAAGAAAAAATGATTTTGCTCAGCTATGAGTATTTGGAGAAAAGGTTTTTTTTTTGCGGTTTCTCGTGATCATGCTGGAATACTAATACTTGATAACGGGTAGATTTGGAATCGAAAATTAATATTTAAATAATGGATAGATATAATAATAATTAAAAAAATTATTAATAATAACTTTTAAGTAATGGATAAAATATTATTAATCAAAAATTCAAAATTCAAATATGACAAATTTTATTTGGGAAAAACTATATCCGGGTGTTTTCCCAAAATAAAATTTGTCAGGAGCTACGCACATGTTTTGTATTATTATGCAAATCTCGATCATTACCAAATTGAATTTTTCGATTTTCTCTACATCAGAGAAAGCACTCATGTTTAAAATTAAAGAGATTAAAAAGAAGAATGAAACGATTAGTTTAAAACAAGGCGAAAAAATGACTGATTTTTTAAAGCCATTAAGTAGTTTATACTTTTTTTATATAACTTAAATTCATATTTATAAGACATTCAAATGGTGGCATTCAAATTAATGAGACATGAATTTTTGCTATTCTTATACATTAAAAAGTTACTTCAATATTTTTAATGAGAGGAGCTTAATTTTACTTCAACAACTGCGTAACAAAGAAAAAAAATACAATTTTCACAATACGTCAAATAGATGTAATCAATCACCTAATTGATAAGGAATATTCTATTCTGTAGAATTAAAAGAAAAATGAGAAAAATAATAATACGGAGGATATGTTAACTTTTTTAATCTTAGATAATTTATTCTTATTTGTTAGATTCGGAAAAATAATATGTATCGTTCTTTAAATTGAAACACAATGATTGCATTCATTTAAATTATTTATTTACTTCAGAATAAATAAACAAAATATGATTTTCTGAAAGTAATTTAATCAAGTTACCAAGAAAATAAAATCATGATGTTTGCTAAAGTATCATGAAATTGAAATGGCGCAAACATAAAACGCCAAATAAATTGCGGTTTATCATCATTAAATATTCATTCTAATCTTTATTGAATATTTAACTAAAATATAACAAAATTAAAAAATATATATATTGAGCTGAACTATACCGGCTGATGCTAGTTGTGACAACCTTGGACGATAGTTTTCATTTCCAGGAAAAGAAAATCGAACCAAATGAGTCCAGCCAAACACTGCATATTGCAAACATTCATTCCCATTTTAATTCTTTTGAGTTTTATTGGCATCGTAACAGAACCGAATTTCCGAAAGAAAAAAAAAATTATGCCCAACTTTTAATATTTCAAGAAAAGTGTTTTTCATTTTGCTACTTCTCAAAATAGAGCTGGAAATTCTCTTTCTAGTATATTTAGGGGAAATAAAGCAACAATTGGTTATAGTTATAGTATTTTCCCAACAACTTTCTGCTAATATTTATTTACCTCGATCTACACAAAATCTACAGGCTTTGCTTGTAAGACTTTCTAAGATATAAATGATGAATTGTGATTTAAAGAACAAGACATTCATCTCTGTTTATTGCCTCGTTACATGTATCTGGATAATTATTCTTGAAATTGGATATTTCAATTCAACTCCAAGAAATCTCATCCCTCTTAGAGTAGAGGAATCAGATATGATATCCGATGAATAAAGTCCTCATTGTTTCAGCTATGGATTTCTCATCTGCTGTTTCTCTTCTAATAATTTATCTTCCCGCTATATCAATCTCCAGTTATTATTGTTTTATTTGTATTTATATGTAAGACATTTTGCATGAATTTCTTGCAAACGCACGTAGTTTAATAGCACAACGAAAATATATAAGTATTCTAAAAATCTACGAAGAAATAACAGAGGCAATGGTGTTTGCAGGTGAATTTCTTTCCTTTAGCGCCCTAATTTTCGTATTAATCAGTCTTGCTGGAGTGTTCTTGTTCACTTACAGGTTTGCATTCTCACATCCACAAAAATATTTGACATTTTTATTCGATTTTTCAGGAATAATATTCCATTTTAAATTTTGCTGTCAATGATGTTTCCTGCATCAGCAGTAAATGATGTTGCAGTGTTGGCTAAAGACACAATCAAATCCTTACCCGGGAAATGCCAGAGCATTGCAATGATTCAAAAATGTTCTTGCGTCAGAGACTCAAGCCAAAGGTTGCTTTGACTTTGTGGAAAATATACAAAATTGACGGACTTCTTCTCATCAGTTCACTGGGCGCACTTCTGATATATGGTATACTTCTTGCAACACTCTGTTGAGTATAAAAAATATATTTATATACTTTTTCCTTATTTTTAATTTGAACTTTGATTAAAAGGGCATTTTCTTCTGCATGTGTATATTTTTCATTCATTCAATAACAGATACATACACTAAAACCATTTATATCTAAAGTAATTCATTCACAGTTCATCAGCAGAAGACTTAATTCAATAGAAATGAATATATTAAAAAGCAACTGTTTTTCTTAAAAGATGCCTGATTCATTCAATTCATTATCTCATGAATTTATATTTTTCATTATCCCATAAATTAATATTACTCATTATTTAATAGATCCGTACCATTTCATAAATTCATATTATTCATTATTCCATGGATTCATACCATATCATAAATTCATATTATTCTTTATTCCACGAATTCATACTGTATATGGATTTATACCAGTAAATGCATTCATGCTTTTCATTATTCTATTGGTTCACATTATTCATTATTTCATTAACCTACATCATCCCTGAATTCATATTGTTCATTATACAACGGATTAATCGTTCATTATTAACATTTCTTTTCTTCTTCTCTTTAAACATTATGCACAAACAAAACTTCCCAAACCATATATAAAAGCCGTGCTCCGGAAAGACATGCCGGAGGAATGGCAAGGATATTGGAGCAACGGTGACACAGTCAGGAAAGTTTTCAATATTCTGCCTTCAGTCAACCTTTATCCCACAAACTGGATCAGAGAGGACATTATTTTCTTCCCAGAACACGGCCCTTTTTCTGCCTACCTTAAAAGGTTCAACCTGTCTGAGAGTGACCAGTGCAGTTGTGGTGGGACCGGAACGGCACTTCATTATGCTGGTACATGATTCATTATTCGCCGGTACATGAGAAATAGCATTTTATTTCTATGAAGTGAAGCATAAATTTTAAATTAATGAAAGAGGTTTTGTCAATAGTGCACTTTCAGATTTTGCTCAAAAACAATTTATTTTTATTTTACAACTTTGTTTCCCCAATATTCGTATGAGTTCTTTTCTTCATAGGCAAAAAAAAGGGATTAGAGTAACGATAAATTTGTAATATTATTATTAAAATTTTGTTATTCAAAGAGGTTTATAAACCCATACAGGTCTATTCTATGGTGTTAGAAAAAATTTTGAAGAATCTAGAATACTAAATGGATTGTAGACAGCCCTTCTTCGATAAATTTTCGACAAATGCTGGTTCGTTTTCTGAAGGATCAAACTAATTTCTGGTCCACAATATTTAATTAACTGTTCCATACTTTTCATTACAAAACGCTTGCTTTAGAACGCACGAACAAGAATAAAAAAGAACAAAATATCAGAATTAACAAGAAGAATGGCTGTCACAATTGGTGAACTGTCCTCCATTATGGCGATAATAACAATAATTGTGTTTGATATTTAGCAAGGAATAATACAATTTTATAAAGCATGCTTTTAATATTTGCATAATCATGTACGTTTGAATATGACTCGTTTCGGAAGAAAAAGAAATGAGACATAAAATGGAAAATAGAAAAAATGGGACATGAAGTATCAGGAGGCGGGTGGTTTCACCAAATTTGTCTGAGAAATTCTCTAATAAACTTGTCATAACAGAGAGTGCCATGGCATTGGAATATAATAGTTGTGAAAAAAATTTGGCTTGAATTATCATTTTTACTGAACTTAGTATGCCCTTTTTGGCCAGTTATTTTGCGATTAGTTATTGCTATGCCGTTAATAGTATCCAAAAGTCAAATTTGTGTATTAGACACATTTTTCTCAACCATTTGAAACTGAAGAAAAACCACATAAAGTCACAAAATCCTATACTAAATTTGATATATTTAATTCATTGCGTTTTTGAATTATCACTTTTACATATTTCTGAAAGTAAAGACTAACATTCATACCGTTCTTAGACTGGGCTCAAAATTAATAGGGATTACACTATAGACATTAAATATTTATACCGAATCTTCTCTAAATAAAATATTTAGCTTTCTTCGTTTTGTAGTTTTGTAATTGGGGAGCAGCGCGTCTCCTCAGTGATATGGGTGTTCCGAGTTCAAGTCGCGGTTAGGGCGTGTTTCTTCTTTTGTGGGTATATCTGTGAGGAGCGTGAATGTCTACCCTGCCTTAATAAAAAGAGGTTGTTCAAGCGAATCTCACGCTTGAAGTAGCTAAGTCGTGGTCTTGGCTCAAGTTGGCGCTACTGAAAAAACAAGTGACGCTCACACGGCTTAAATCGCTGTTAAAACAGGCAACTGTCAACACGCTCATAAAAGTGCCATAAGTAAGAAAAACAAGAAAAACAATAGTGTTGGCTTATATTCGCACCTCTAGAGATCTTATGGCATTTTTTTTTATTCTCACTCTTGATAGAAATCTATAAATTTGGAGTATACATTTTATACCAAATTTTTGAGACAAACGGATATTTTCCAAAAAAAATGTTTTTCAGATTCAGGGGGGGAATAAACCTTGGATATTTTAGTTAAAATTTTTTAATGATAACTATAATTTCTCTTTACTATTTATACGAATACTAAAACACATTGTTAAGAAATATCCTTGCAAAGCACTTTTTAGTAACATTGACTACATGACAAAATCGCGACAACGATTAATGACATATATTTAATAATATTGAATGAGTGATTGGTATGCAGTTTTAAACGTATTTCGTAGATATTTGCTATCGCTATGGAAAATGGAGTAGTTTGTGTTCTTAATTCGCTCGGAATCATAAAATTATTAATTATCTACTTGGAGAGAAAACAGTTATTGATCCAACAGATTTCAGAAGTCAGCATATAAATACTTTTCTATAGTTATAATTTTCAGTGTGTTGTTATTAACAGCACTTTCCAGGGACAAGCGCACTGACGGCAGTCAGAGATTTTAAGCCGAATGAGCGTCTCTAGTTTTTGAAATAGCGCCAGCTAGAGCCAAGCGCACGACGTAGCTATACACTCATCATATTCGCTTGTACAGCCCCTCTTTATAGTGGGGCACATTCACACAACTCAGAGAGTACGCAGAAGAACAACCACGCCCAAACAGGGATTCGAACCCGGAAAGCTCAGATTACGAGGAAGACGACCTCTGTGCATGGTTGCCAGCCGAATATTAGTGTTCAGCATCTTTTAAGTTTTAGGAAGGGGCGTTAATGTTATTATTCTATAGTCTCCTTCAAATATGAAAGGTACATTTTTACCAGGAATAAGAATGATAAAAATAAAAAGTCCAGCTGTTTGCAGAGCCATTTTGCCTTTAAAATATTACTCTGTAATTTGGCTACAGTTAAGTGATTGTCACTATTAGAGCTAAATTTTCCAAAGACGTTGTAACTGACTTCTGAGGTTAAACTCGACTCATAATCAAAGCTATACAATATAAATACATTTTCCCGAAACAATCTTACTGAAAGAGAAATATTTGTTGATTTAGAGGATGACAGTGAGTTTGGTTGAAGACATATAATTCCAAGCTTGCGGGCTGTTGCTGAAACACGATCCATAAATTCGACCCTATTCTGCCTTTAAAGCGTTCCTTACCCATACATTTCCGTTGTTGTTGATTTCATAATTTAACAATATTGAAACTTGGTAAAGAAATTCACTATTCGTTCATTATTTTTGTTGGCATTTATTCTACTAGCTTGGTTATATTTTGGTTCTCGATGATACGGTTAGCAAAAATGCTACTTTTTATAATATTAACGGATATGAATTACTCTAATTATCTGAATTATCGACAATTTTAAGTCTATAATATAACACTAAGCATGTGAAATGCTTATAATAATTATTTTTGATAGTTATTGGCAAATATAAGATTATATGGTTCTTTTATTTATTAACTTTAAATATTTTATGCTGTTGTCGTGTGGGAAAGGAAATTTACTAACTTTTTAAATCTATTAACATTTGGAATTTTTCTAATGAAACGACAGCACATCATTTTTATAAATTCCTATAAATTCAAACCCTACCAATCACAGATTAAAATAAGTAGGCTTCAGAATGTTGAAGGGAAGTTTCCTTAATTTCAGTTAGATCAATTATAAGAAATCTTAATTAATCAATTAACTAATTAATATTTTAATGAATTGGATTAAATTAATTAACTTTTTTTAATTGAGCTTACTTGTGCGATTTTCGAGACGATGACTTGGCAAAATTTCAACTGACCGACGTCAGGTTCGAACCCTGGTCTTTCGACTCCGAAAGCGGGCACGTACACCACTAAACCACCTGGGACTTCATAAACGTAGTAAAGATAAACTATTGGAATATTACGTCATGTATTTCAACGGCTGCCATCTATCGGCGAAAATGGCAGCTTGTGTTTAAAATGACTTAGAGATCAGTTGTTTGTTGCTGTCGAACTGAAATGAAGCTACGGATTCAGAGGAAGAGAAGTGTGTGACGTCATAGTTGGGAATTTAGACGTTTCTTAGTGGCAACAGGTATGTGATCATGTCTGTGCAGGAATGGGCAGGTGGCATGACGTCGATGAGAGTTGAGGAGTTTATTGGCCTTTCGAAAATGGGTTGAGCTGTTTACCTTCTACTTGCTGACTGTTTCTAATATTCTGATTAGCTGATATAGAGAACTGAAATGAATACAGTAGTCTTGAGACTTCTCCCAGTCTTTTTTAAAAA
>JAOUZG010042375.1:98612-116512 GCA_026289955.1 Argiope argentata
AAATATATATATATATATATATATAGGGAGAGAGAGAGAGAGAATATTCCCTCACTAATATATATTGAATCGTGATTTGTAAAAAAGAAATACTGAATTGTGGTTTGTGAAAAATAAATAGTAATTTTAATATAAAAATGAAAACATCTTTTAATAAACACATAGCTTTTATCTTTATTTTTCAGAAATTTTTAAAAAAATTATTCAAAATGATCATATTTTAGCTACAAAAAAAATCTTTTTAAAACCATTAAAAAGTTCTCTTTAACAATAAAATGTTCTAGTTTTCTAATGTTGAAATTTTCACATTCTCTAAAAAAACCGTGAACAAGTTTTTAAAAAAAAGAACAGAAAGCTCGGAAAAAAATCTGATTTAATTCATTAATTACAGAATTATTTAGAAAAATGTTTCACATGCTGTAGTTCTAGCTACTGTTAATAGATGGCGCTGTTAACTGAAAATCATTCCGCGGGATCGGTTGTCACCGTTCAAAACAGTACATGCATTCTGAAACAAGCATGGTTTTCGCTCCGGTTTGAAGTATGGATGGATGATGTTTCAAGCATGGACTTAATGTGACTGTTTCTGATATTGGTGAAAAAAGATTCTTTTTTTTAAAAAATGTGAATCTGGCTGACTGCTATTCGTGAATTTTAAAATACTAAAATGAAAGAGTTGGAAGAACAATTCAATTAAAATTGTATCCTAAACTTCAATCAAAACTTGAAAATATGCTAAATTGGACAAATAATTGAATGGAATAACTAATAGTGAAAGTCTTATTTGGATCCGAAACTGGTATTGCAGATTGGTGAGTAGTTTAGCTTTATAAATAAATTAATTAGTTTTCAGATACATTTATATAATTCCTACGTGCTGCTAAAGTATGACTTCAAGTGCTATCTATAAGTTGGAATTAAAAATAAGAATTACAATTAATATACTTCGTTTTTCCTAATTTTGGTTGCTTAGAAAACTCAAGATTATCGGAAAACATTTACTAAAGGCAATGCTTTTATTTTATAAGTGGGAATCGTAATAGCTGACTGATTTTTCTTGGATTTTAGAATAATGAAATTAAAAATTAGGAAGAAAAATTCCATTTAGAATTTAACTAAATTTTGAAATTCCATTAATAAATAAAAATATTCTGTATAGTATAAACAAATATTTCAAATGAATGATAATTATAGAAAATTTCACTCAGTTTCAAGCTGGTAATTGTTTGACTAATTAGATATTTAGAAATCTGATAGTAGAAATATCTTTTGAAAATTGGCTTTGAAATATTAGTTGAAAAGTATAATAAAAATTCGATTAACTGTTACTTGTTTATTTTTAATTTCTATTGCTAATCATCTAAAACAATTTCGATATATAAACAGAAAAAAAAATGATAGATTATTTTAAAATATTGGAAATTTTCATTAGTATTATAATATTGAAAATCTGCAATCTTATAATAAATAAATATTATTTATATTAGTATATAAATGATTATTTATATTAGTATATATTGGAATCTATATTGGTCTTTTGTAAAATTAAATACTGTTTTTATGTATTATTCATATTTAAAGGATTTGGATCCGAATTTTTTGAATCCCATTACCTCAAAATGATCAATGATGTTGTTCGACATTTAAATGTGATTAAATGTTGTAGGGATATTATTGAATAAGTTATCAAGAAATAAATGTGTTAGTAAAGAAATGACGTTATTGTAGGTATGTATTAAGTGATTTCTGTTATACTTTTAATCGTTTATTTGCCGTTTCACTATATTGAAATAATAATTAGAAAGTTCAGTTAGATACTTATAGCAAATTCTTTTATCGCTTTCATTATTTTCAATAAAATTAGCTCTTATTTTTTTAATGAAATTATATAAAAACATATATAAATGAAACTCAGTAACTCGTTTTTGTTTGTTTGCGTTTTTTTAATTAAAAAAAATAGGTCTTTAATGTTTAGTGTTTTAAATTGAAACTTAACCACTTAACAGTTTTATTTCCTTTACTATCTAATAAGATGGCACCTATTTTGAGAATATTTTCTTGCTTTGATTCAAAAGGAAATCCATTGAATACTTGACGTTTCTATGTATTCGAAGTAATTCTACTATTGAATTATGATTGTTATGAATGGTTTATTTTTTGTTTACAACAATCAAAACTCGATAAATTGATGCATGTACGACATACGGGCAAAACAATTAATAGTTTAAGAATCAATCGAGGCTATTTCTCAAGCTAGATAGTTTCTAAAAATATTTTTCCTTTTTTCTTTTTTTTTTCATTGATATGTACGTCGACTGTCAAATCTGAATTCGACTTGACATTTTAAAGTAAAAAAACAGTATTTCGTCTAATTCCTTAAGATTCTTTACAATTCCAAACATCATGCGAAAAAGAAATGAGAAATACATCGTTGAATCATTTCCAATATCTCGCCTTTTCATGACTTGCATAAATATCATAATTCGTTTATTTAACTTCCTGGATATAATATGCAATATTTACAGATATTACATAATGTTTTTACATCATTTTTATATTCTGTTCTTTAAAACCTGGAAAAGCCTATAATTAAATATAAGATATTTAGTATCAATTCAACACTATGTATCTTATACCTGATGATTCTATAATATGTATCTTAAACATAATTTATTTATACTATGTATTAATCTATATATAAGATGCATAGTATCGATTCTCGAACTCGCTTGATACCGATTTCGTTTGCTACTGTTTCTGGTAATATTCCATCCATTTTAAATTATATGCCAAGTACAAAAAAAACTGATTCAAATCAAAAGTATCAGACACAGTGTATAATTTCTTGGTTGCTATCAATAAGTAATCTTCCCGATTTCATTCATTTATAAACGGATGTTACTGTGTCAGCTGAATACAAAATATAATAATAAAGAATCAGCGATTCATTTTAACATTACGCGTAATCTCAAGTTCTTTGGCTGCTAGCATGATTAATCTTTTTTAGTTGCGTATATATATTATCTTTAACTCTAGCTGGGAATAAAGATATTAATACCCCATTTTTTTTCTTTCCTTCCGATATTTAATATGCTTGTAAAATTGATAGGATTTTCTATTAATAAATAAATATATTTTGCTTTAAATGTTTTTTATTCATATTTTTTTTTTCAAAAAATAGTTATTAGTAAAATAAACTTAATACAAATAAATATTAAATGTTGAACTTGAATAGAATTCTCTGAATATAACGATTTAAAAATATGTACTTTGAATGTATATGTGTAAGTATAAAAGTAATTTGAAAATTTAAATATTTAAAATGAAAATGAAATTTGAACTCTTATTATCTGTCTTTCAAGTTTTATAAATGCCCTCACTATATAGTAAAAAATAAATGTAAAAATGAAAATTATAAATCGAAGATATAGATAACGAGTAATTTGAATAGAAATAAATGCTTGGTACTAATGTCTAATAAGCCTTTGTGGTCGTTCAAAGTTTGTACATAGGTGTCCTTAAGGATTTATGGATGTCCACAATTAGGATTTCTCATTTTTTTAAAACACTGTTCGATTTGTCGTTTCATTTGTTTCACAATCTTAATTTTTTTTCTAAATAAACGTTATTACTTTCAATACCGAAGTCACGGCAAAGATATAAAATCGAATTCGTCATCACTATTTTCAAATTTATGGTATGGTACTTCCGATAACTTTTTTTAACAATTAAATTATAGCTTTAAAATATTTTAAGAAGCTAATTATATTTAAGGTATTATGCATAGTTATACTTAAACGCAATTTATTATATATATCCCTAATTCTACATATCTCGGAAACTTGACGACTTTATAAAATATAAGCTCAGTGTGATATTTTGCTATCATGATTGGAAACATAAATGCATCTGTAATAAATCAGTAAAAATAATGTCTCCGAAACTTTCTCGTGTACTGCCCAATTAATGTCTTATCTATCCCCCCCCCACCGCATAAAATTATAGACTTTGGGTAAAGTCGAAAATGCTTTATATAGCATTAGCGCAAATAGCAGGCATGAAAAATAAATCTATAGAGTGAATTTTTTTAAAATCCATTATGGAAATATATTTTTAAACATATTTTTGCCACCCTAATGAAATCAAAATTTGTTACTAAACTACAACTCGAATCGCATTACACTGATTTAAGTTATCCCTTTTATAAATTTACATTCATGTGTTTGCATACGTTAATTTATACTTTATTATGAGTTTGCATACATGAAAAAGTAAAACCCAGAAACTGTCATCTTTGACAAGGTGTTTAAAATTTAATTAGAATATATCTTTCAAAGGCTAAACCTGCGTAACAAATTTTATTAATCTAGCTCTTTGTGGTTGGGAGTATCGAGTTTACTTGTAATAGCAAATATAGACAGACTTTTCGTGGATAGATTTCATTCAAAATTTCATAGAAATTTACAAATTTGATCGTTAGTCCATATATGAAATTTCCTTAGTCTAGTACAAAATGTTTTTGATTTATTGTGTTCACAAATAAACTGATTGACTGAGAGATAGACAGACATAATATCAAAAATGTATTTTTTGAACACCAGAAAAATCAATAATGGGGAGATTCGAGAAAATATCGAATTAAATTTTTTTGGCGATTTTAAAACTTTCTTTATTCTTTTTATCCGAGAAAGCAAAAAGAAACTTGAACAGCCGGGAGTAATTATGTGACCGCTGGGAGTTAATAGAATTCAATATGTAACAACCGGAAGGGATCCGTTACTCATTGTATCAAGTACAAAGGTATCAGATATAGTCGAGAATCAGTATCAAAGTGTTTCTAATTTATTGTGTTCATAAACAGATAGACGGACCTACAAGCATAAGGTCAAAAATATTTTTTTCGGACACAAAATGTTTGAAACGAGGAAATTCCTAAAAATATCGAGCTTTCTTCGTATGATTATTCTATTAATTTATATATGAAAGAGCTGAACAGACTTCCTCTGAATATATCATGCTCAAAAATTGATGAAAAGCTTTGAAGTTGATGTAAAGAATATCAGTTATCAGTTTATTTTAATTATCACAAACAGACACAAACATAATACCAAAAATTTGTTTTTCGAACGCAGGGAGATTTGGAACATCGGGATTGGTCACAATCTCGAGTTCAAATATTTTGGAGATCACAACACTTCCTCTATACTTAGTATCCGAGAAAGTTTTAAAAAATCAATTCCTGAGAGTAGTTATATGACAGCAAGAGATTATTAGAATTCAATATGCACCTATCTTATTGTATCAGGTATAAAGATATCGGGTGTAATCGAGAATGAATATGAAACTGATTTTCATTCATCGTGTTCATAAACAAACTGTTTTACAGATAAACACAATCCCAAAAAAATATTTTTCGAACACAGAAAAGTTTGAAAAGTAAAGATTCGTCAAAATCGAATTTTTTGACGATTACAATACTTTTTGTACACTTTATAAACCGAAAAATAAAAACAAAAAAAATAGATTGCTGAGATTAGTCATGTGATCGAAAGAGATTAATAGAATTCAATATCTACCTACCTAATAGTATCAGGTATAGTCGAGAATCAATCTGAAAGTAATTTTAATTTATTGTGTTCGCATACAGACTGATTGACAGATAGACATAATTCCAAAAATATATTTTTCGAACACAGGGAAGTTTAGGAAAAATTTTTAAATTTACAATACTTTTTGTACATTTCATAGACCAGAAAAAAAAGATTGCTTGGATAAATTATGTGACCACAAGAGGTCAATAGAATAGCTATCTGATTATATCAGGTATAAGGATATCAAGAATAGTCAAGCAAGAGGTCAATAGAATAGCTATCTACCTGATTATATCAGGTATAAGGATATCAAGAATAGTCAAGAATAAGAATCAATTTTCATTTGATAAAGTAAAACCGAATATCAATCTAATTTGCATTGCATTCTGAAGTTGGCTCATCATGGCATAATTACATTCAAACATCATTAAAGATTTTGCTTAAAAAGTGATTATCAATAACTCTCCGCAGAGAGAATAACGTAATTAAGCGGAAAAATAAGCAAATCTCGTAATGAGAGGGTCGATTGCGTTTATGCAAACGCATCGTTTAAAAGTAAACCGAGAGAAGCAGGCTGCCAAAAAAACGGGAGAATCGCATTATTAATTACCTAATTGGCGACAGCTCGCTTCGGTGGAAATCAAAATCCGGCCTGGCGGAGTTACAAATGTCATCAATTATTTCCTAAAAGTCGCCAAAGCGCACACGGATTTCTTTCGTTTTAGAATTAATGGTCGCGTTTCGATAAAAACAAACGGAAAATACATCATTAATGGGGAGTACAGTCGGCATGCGTACAGAAGGTTAAAAAGTGAAGACCGGCACGTGTAATTTTTTGGTAAGTATCTAAATAGTGCGACTGATTCGGTCACGTCAGATGCAGTTCTTAATGTTCTGTGACTAAATCATTAATCATTTTTGCATTCGATCTCTCACTGCTTTCGCGGTTTCGCCTCTGGGTCCCACGAAAAAATGCTTAGTACTAAAAAAAATTGGCTTGTAAAGCTCATCAATAATTATTATCACTAGAAGATACTGATTATCTGCTAATATCGGTAATGATTTATGTAATAATTTAGAAAAAGAAAAGCTTATGGGGCAAGAGCAAGATTATTATTATTATTGTGAAGAAGAATGTAACTTAAAATTGGTTTTAAGAATGGAAATTCTTTTTCAAATATCATAAATTCCTAACGAATCGTTAAAGAAATAAGGGCGTCCGTGAATATGTGTGGGGAAGGGAGTATTGTAGAATGCCTTTTTGCAGTGTAGAGATGCAGAAGGGACGTTACAATCTAGAAATCATTACATCTTCAAGCTTTTTGTGATTGATAAAAATGCACTGTTTTTTACGGTAACATAGTTTTTTTTCCTGATTCTTCATTTAAGCTAAGCATCTAATCAAGATAATCTTGTCGTTAATTTTCAGTAATCAAAAAAAATCACGGTAGTAAATATTTTATAAAGCTACGAAACTGTATTTTGTTGTACTAATAAAATCTATTACTATAAATTATGAAAAATATTTATGAAAATTTTGAAATTCAAGAGGAAAAAAAATTTATAACGGCTAAATAGATATCAATAAAAATGCAATTTTTTAAATGCTGTTACAATCTAGAAATCATTACATCTTCAAACTTTTTGTTATTGATAAAAATTCACTCTTTTTTTTACGGTAACAGAGGGGTTTTTTTATTCTTCATTTAAGTTATGCATGTTATAAAAATAATCTTTCCGTTAATTTTCAACAATCAAAAAAATCACGGTAATAAATATTTTATGAAACTACCAAACTGTCTGTATTTTGTTGTATTAATAAAATCTATTACTGTAAACTAGGAAAAATATTTATGAAAATTTTGAAAATTCAAGAAGAAAAAAATTTACGGCTAAATCGGTATCAATAAAAACGCAATTTTCGAAATGCGGTTAAAATGCAGAAATCATTTCTTCTTCAAGCTTTTGTGATTGATAAAAATGCACACTGTTTTTTACAATAACATAGGGTTGCTTTTTTTTCTGATTCTTCATCTAAGCTATGCATATAATAAGCATGATCTTTCTGTTAATTTTCAACAATTAAAAAAAAACGATTGTGAATATTCTTTGAAACTACGAAAGAGTCTGTATTTGGTTGTACTAATAAAAACTATCACTCTAAATTATGAACAATATTTATGAAAATTTTGAAAATGCAAGAGGAAAAAAATGTACGACGGCTAAATAGATATCAATAAAATCGCAATTTCTGAAATGCGGTTAAAATTATATGTATTCAATAATATTTCAGAAGTTATTGAATAAAAACATCAAATATTGATTATAATTAATCGAAATTTCAAAGAAATAACCCCGATTATATACGTGCCAAATTTAGTTACTCGATGTCAAACAGCGTGACCTATTATAGAAAGTGTGCAGTGCTTCTTTATCAGTAATAGACCTAACTTTTCAGATTTATGTTACCTTTCATGATGAAAGACAATGATTAATGATGATTTTATTATGTGAGAACATGATGCTGTTTTCGTTAGGGAATTTTGCATAATTGGAGGCAATGAATAATTGAAACTCGAAATCGTGTAACAATAAATAAAGCATAAATGGCAATATTCATGAACATCTTTTAATCGCATATATTTTTTACCTGCTTTTACTAGTATTGCGTGAATATTATGTATGCTTATGACAGTAGATGCGTTTTTAAAAGGTTGACATGCTTTTACCAGTATTGCTTTATTATTAGATATGCTTCTTTGACTACAGATGTGGTTTTAAAAGGTTGACGAAAAACCAGGATATCCGTCCTGCCATTGGTATGGTGAGAGAGAGAGGTGCCAGCTTAGGCTTCGTTCTGGTCGTATGACCGTGGTTTAAAATGAGGAGACCAGTCCCCAAATAGTCCTAATGTTGCTTTACAACGGGACGTTAATATAACTAAATTAAAAGGGGCGTAACATCATTATTAGAGAACGTACAAGGAAGTTTTGGTCACTTTCACTGATTCATCCTATAAACTCTATTCTGATATTAGGCAGATTTGCTCTTTTTTAGCTTTCAATAATGGATGAAAAATCAGGCGATTAAATACTGATTAATAATTAAATACTTATTTTTAAATACCGAAAGAATAAACACAGTTTGACTTCCAAGGTCACAAAGTCATCTGCTGTTTCGAATTAACCAAAAAAAATTATATATTTTAAATATTAATAAAGTTCGAGTTAAATTTTCCACAAATGTTTAAATGTATATCATTAAAAGGATATTTCTTTAAAAAATTCTTAAGCGGAATAAAATATATTTTTGTGCGTTAGTATTTTTGAAAACTATCTCAGAACCCCCTCCCAAAATTAAACTTCATTTTTAAGTAATTAAAACTTTAAATATTACACCAAGGTGCACATTTGTACCACCCAGGATATACATTGACCAAATTAGATCACTCAAGATCAAACGGCCTAGCCTGTAGCAAGACATCCACGCTCATTCTTATTATTATCAGTCGTAGTAGCATAATTAAAGAAATTTTTTAACGTAAATTAATTTACAAAACGTTGAAAGGGTTTTCAAATGTTTGTAATAAATGGTCCTACACACAAAAAGGGAGCATTTGTTTTCCGAGATGACGAGATGTGGGCCGCGGGTGATCCAAGGCAGCTGCAATCCGCATGAATTTTGAATGGTTTCTCCCTGCCTGATCTGTGTTTGTGGTCTCCTAGGAGACACCCGCTTGACACCCATGCATCATTGGAGAGAGACACCGGGCCGCGACCACCCCGAAATAGAACCGGAACGGATTGCGCTAAATGATTGGATGGCACTGACCACGGGATGGACGTTTAATGGAATGGCAGAAGGCTCTCCTAACGACTAAGGATTATCTTCTTGAAATTAATTTTTATTCGGGATACTTTTACTGAAAATTCGTGGACTTTCGGAAATTTCAGTATTAATAGATAGAAATATTGAATTTAAAAATATTAATTTATAAAAATTTAGAAATTATTGAATACTTATATATCGATATTTGTTGCAATAATTTGGATTGGGTGAAAGGGGGGGGGGGAGATTCAAATCTTCATTGTAAATGTCGTGGTGTATTATTGATTTCGTCGTAATTCATCTATCTTTATTTCACACTTAAATCAGTGATTAAGCAACTATAGCATGTGCACTATATATATATATATATATAAGAAACAATTTTAAAAGAGGTATATAACGAATTGCCATTTTTATTATTAAATTAGAAAGATACGCAAATGTATTAAGAGAGCGCGTACGCTGCTATTTCTAAAGTCATAGTGGAACATGGATAAATCAAAAAACAGAAGAAACAAGAGATAAAAAAATGGAAGTGAAAAAGGAGAAATCCGGCTTTTTGACTTTCTCAAGGGTCGCCATCAAGCAAGGATTCCAATAAAAAGTGGAATTTTTTTTCTGTAAAGAGTTAGACTATTGTTTAAAAAATTAACTCTTCTGTGACCCCAAAAAATTGAAATTTGGAATTTTTTGTTCACAGAAGAAGGTTCACAAGAGAAAAAAAAACTTTCACTTTTATTGCAATCCGCTTTATAATTAATTGGAATGTTGCTTTATGGTGACCCTTGAGAAAGTCATCAGGCCGGATTTCTCCTTTTTCACTTTCATATTTTTTTATCTCATGTTTCTTCTGTTTTTTTATTCAGATATAATATAAACACTGTCAGAAAATTTATAGTTTAAACTACAAAAAGACATCGTAGAAAAATGTTTAAAATATTCTTAAATAATTATTAAAATAAAGAAAATATTTTAAAAAATGAAGAAATATTATTGCCGTTCTTGGTTTTTAACTTGAGTTCGATGTAAGTCATATCTATACTCTCTGATCCACTCGAAGGCACAAGGATTTAAACCACTAGGGCTGAATGACCGAACCACTGACAGCAACACTGACGGGAACTATGGTGGAGTCCTAATGTTCATCACCGGTGACTATACAATCCTTGCAGAGAATTCTATGTAAAATATCTACAATTGCAGATTACCTTCCAGGTTATTATTTATAACTCGGAGTTCACCTTGTAACTCCTGCAAAACACGCACACTCACTCTGAGTTGAGACTGTAATGTTACTCATGCCTCTACTACAGATCACAACTGTTCTTCCACTCTTCATTCTTCGCATCCTTTTGAGGAGGCCGGAACAGCTCCATGGTGGTTGGTGACATGACAATTGTAACTCGAAATGATTACTGGAGCTTAACCAGTTTTAATATCCATCAGAAATTAAAAACTTCGAGTTTTTTAGTTATTCTTAGTTCACTGGCGCAACTCTTTCAATGGTAAAAGTTACCACAATAATGAGTAATGAACTGACACTTGACTTATTTCTTTGTTGATAAACAACAAGAGATCAGTGAATTTATAAAAATTAAGGGGGGAAATATCAGTTTGTTGCCGTATAAAATCAAAGACTTATCTAAGAATAAAAGCTATTTCATTGCCTCGAAATCAGTACCTTATTTCTTAAGAAAGAAAGCAATTACCTTTTAATCAACCAATACATGCATAGGCTTCATTCTGGTATGTCTATTATATAAAAATGCATGAATAATTTGAAAATCACCAGAATGTTAGATTACCATAAACTTATCTCATCAGTAAATGGAAATTGAATAAAAGGTGGCCGAACCTGCCCATCAAACTTGAATGGCAGGTTGTTAAAATCCTACATCAGCGCCTTCTTTGACCCCTTCTTCATTAAGTACTTGGTCATTCATTGACCACACTCAAATTATACCGTGAATGATGAAGGGGAGGTCTAATAGGGCACTAATTTACCATCGCCAGTAGTGCGTACAGTTGCTGCACTGTATTTACAGCACACCACTTTCCGACGCGACCTCTTGTCATTGCAACTCCTGTCCTGTCCAAAAAAATGCATTTGAAGAGAAGGGCAAAGGGAAGGAGGAATAATAATTCACCGTCTGCACTCCCTGCCACTATCTGGAGAACATGACCACTTCATTAAACATGAATAAGGTCAAATGACCCATCCTGTCTTTCACAGAAGCACTTTGGGACCTCCCTTGGGGGAAGAAAGGTGGGTTGATGTGAAGGGCAGAAAAAAACGCCAGTTGGGGTTGAGGGGAAAAAATGAATGAAATAATATTGATTTGTGTATAGTATGTAATTTTCGTGTTTCTTCGAGAGGTAAGTATTCAATGATATTAATCTCAAAGCTGAGTCAGCGGTTTATGAGATTGATGTGTAGAACATAAGGCAATTTAATATTAAAAAGATTTCGTAATCAATAAGCATTATGGAAGCTCTTTGTGAGATGTTTTCAGAATTAATGGTGAAGGTCATATTTCGGTTTGTGGATTCGATTTGTTTCATCTTTGCAAAGATGCAATTTTGTGATCGATTTCTCATTCGAATTTTGATATTCCAGAAGTCTAGAGCTTTGTGAAGTTGTGTGTTTTCGATGACAGAACATTGTTTCAGTAATTTCCTGACTGCATTATCTATAAAGGTGATTTATTATCCAAACAAAATCCAAGAAAATGCCAATTTTCGAATTTCAAGCTGAAAATTCTCTCAATTTTTACTTGAAATTATCTGAAAATTTTCAAAACAAAATAATATATATTTAATGATGTTTGAACTTTTTTGAACAAAATTATCTTTTACGAGATAATTTTGTCCAAATAATTGGTTGTTTATTAAATTATCCCTTCTGGTTGTTTATTCAATTCGTCCTATTGGTTCACACTCTCCCTATATATAAGTTTATATGTCTTAAAATTTTCAATCGTTAATAAAAAAACTTTTTATTTTTCCAGTCAAGTTCAAATACATTATTTTTAAACTAGAAGTTGATGACAATTGATGTTAATACAGTTTTTTAAATGTTAATTCATTAATTAAATGTAATTAATTTTTAATACTTTAAATAGAATTTTAGCTGTTTGTGTTGCCAATTGAAGTTGCGAGTATTTCGGTATTTTTCGCGTGAAGGTAAAGAATGTGAGTTCAATTCTTGCGAAAATATATCATTTTTGGATTAATCATTTATATTAATTGTAATTAATAAAAAGTAACAAAATTAAATTTTTTTGTTGACCTAAATAGAAATTGACTTAAAATTTTTTAAAAATATTATTTTGCATTTTAACTTGTAAATTTCCTAATTTATTTTTATCATAAAATAAAGCAAAATATTTTCCTAAGTATTTTATTGTTTATTTTTTTAATTTATAATTTTAATTGTTTCACTATGAAATTGATTGTTTCAGTTTGGAAAATATTTGAAAGAAAGTTAATTCGAAACCGCAAAATGGTTTCTTTCTACTTTGATAGATTTGGTGATGCCACAAGTTAAAAGTAAAGCACACTATTTCGTTATGAATTATAAGGATAGTAGGTGCCTAAATCGAATGTTCCAAATAAAACAAAAACAATTTTGAATTGGAGTGCTAAAATCTTTTTATCAAATCTCCGCTGCTCATGTTCATGGATGGAAGCAAAATGAAATCATAGAGTGGATATTAAGTGGGATCTCCACAGCTCCAATTCATGGATAAAATCAAAATGAAATAATAGAGCGGATATTAAGGAAAATATTTGAAAAAACAAAAATATTACACGGCTGCTTATAATATAGTTTAGTTTTATATAAAAACGTTTTATTAATAAAAAATACTCAGATACGCTTTAAAAATATTTTTATTAAATTTGAATTTTTGCTAACTTTATTTGTTTCCAATTTATATTTTAGTCGAATAGTTTACAATTTATTTTTTGTTTTAATAAACATTTGCTGAAAATAATTAAGAATGTTTTTGTAAATATATAGACTAAAGTTTAATATTTAATTAATGAATAATAACATTAAATGAGAAAATTAAGAAAGTTTATATGCCTTTCTTTACATTCCTTTATAAACTAAATTATTGCTACTATCAACTATGATTATGGTAATTTATCAAATTGTTACTTTCTGACTTATATATGCTTACTGACTAATAGTTTTGAAACTAAAAAGTTTGTAATAAGTACATTAAATTGAATTTTCATGTTGAGATTATTAAACCTTTTTTCTCAGTTTATTCCTTTTTTTTCTTTTTTTTAAAACCTTGTTTACAATAAAATTTTAAGAT
Source organism: Argiope argentata (assembly GCA_026289955.1). NCBI lineage: Eukaryota > Metazoa > Arthropoda > Arachnida > Araneae > Araneidae > Argiope > Argiope argentata. The sequence goes on from JAOUZG010042375.1 coordinate 112,357, forward strand.
TCAAATACACTTCATTCGTATCACGAAATTTTTGAGAACATGTATTTTGCAAACCCTCGAATATTAGCTTAACAGGATTAGGTACAGGTTTGTAAAATTTCCATTAGAAATTGTCTTTAAAATAAAGAAAACAAAAACCACTGATTTTTTTCAAAAAAATTATTTTTTAGACCTAATTTACATTGTAAAAACTGTATCCCATTTTTATATTATTTGTATTTTAAAAAGAATTTAAACTTTACATTTCCAATACGAAAAATATATTTGGAAAATCTGAATGTCTGCATAATTACATCCAAATACAAAATAAAGCATTTAATTTAAATAAAAGAAAAAGATTTTGGTTTTCTTTATGTTCAAGTCTCCTTAAGAGAATTAATAAATTCTTATTCTGTTTTGTTACTAATTTAAGTACTCTTGTAGATGATTTTTGAAAAAAATTATTAGAAGATTGCATAATATTGGGTTGTTCGAAAAGTCATTTCGTTTTTTTTGGTGAAAATAAAAGACGATCCTCGTATAATGAATAATTATTTTATTAAATTATATATCGCCCATTCTGATCCAAAATCTTTTGCCATCTCTCTGGTAGAGGCATGATTCTACGCTCATAAAATTTTTGGTATTTGCTGGCAAAAAACTAATCCAAGGTGATTTTTGACGTCTTCATTTGAGACTAAGGTTTTACCGTCCAAAAAATTTTGCATTGACCGGAACAAATAATAATCTGAAGGAACCAGATCTGGATAATATGGTGGAGTGGATCATTTTTGTGACATTTGAGGAGCGAATCACAGACTTCAATGCGACAACACAAATTTCTCTCCGTGAGGACATGGAGAACTTAAATATCGAGCTTCGAGGTTAAACCCAGGCCTTTCAGGTGGTCATAAACAGTTGAATTCAATAAATTTAAACTCTCACCGATCTCACGTGTTGTTGTTCGCCGGTTTGCATCAACTATTACCTTTATCGTGTCTTTATCAGCTTCAACAGGCTATCCGGAACGTGATGCATCTTCGACATCAAAATTGCCGGATCGAAATTTTGTAAACCAGTTCTGACACTGTCGTATTGTCAACGCATCTTCTCCATACACATCGGTTAATTTCTTTCTGGCTTGAACAGCATTTTTACCTTTCCTACAGGAAAAAAGTGAAATATGACGAAATTGCTGCTTATTGCTTTCCCTATTTAAAAGGGCATCTACCAAAAACTACTGCGCAAAATCAATTGAACGTTTTCACAAACAAGTATTGCTATATCACCTCTCAAAACATACAATGATTATACGTCTTAAGTGTGAAGTTGGAATAAAAAAATACAATTAAATCCTTTGTCGAGAAAAAACGAAATTACTTTTCGAACGATCCAATACTTATAAAAAGGAATAGTAAATTACACCTGCAATTTTTCACGTAAATAATTTATTACGAAATTATTTATGAAAAAAATATTACAAGATTCCATAATACTTATAAAAAGGAATTATAAATTCTATAAATAAAAGTAGAAAATAAAAAAACATGCTTGTTTTCATATAAATAAAATTATGTCCTTTAAACTATTTTTATTATATTAATAAAATTGTTTTATTAAGGAGAAAAAGAATTTTGTCTCCTTAATATCCCAGTCTCCTCAAGAGAATTATCAATTTCAAACTCTGCCTTGTCAATAATTTGTCATGTCATCTTGTTGATGCATGAAAAAATTTATTACGAAATTATTTACGAAAAATTTATTACAGTATTGCATAATGCTTATGGAAAACTTATTACAATATTGCATAATGTTAAAAAGTAGATAATAAAAAAATATATACTTTTTATTATATCAATAACATTTTTGTTTATAGAAAATTGTGTTTTTTTTTTCGAACTCCAGGTTACAACTTAATCAGCGAACGAATTAACAGCTAATAACTTGTAAACGCATTTCAAATATCAGTCTTTACTTGTAACTATAACCAAAACTGTTATTCTTTTGGTTATCGGCTTACATCTACGCAACTGGAGGCTCGCCAGTCTAATTTTATGTAGTTAAAATGGCTTTTCAACTATTCGAATGCGATGTAGAAGGGAAAAATGGAACGTGAAGGGCAGGTAATTGAACAAATTGCCTGTCTTTTAAAACGCCGCACTATAAAGTAGTTGGGAGCCGTAGGAAATGCAATAAATTCTATCTATCATGTTATTTCTAGTTGGCTGAGTAAAGTGTTAACATAATGGATTTGCGGCTCTGGTTTTTTTAATGTCGGGGCCGGGGTGCTCTAACCCGCCTGATACATTGTGGCTCTTTATAGCAGTCTTTCCGACCGTCTGTCACCCATATGTTCATCCATAAAGGGACTTATGTGACAACCTGTTAAAAATGGATGTTGAAGGTATTCAATTTGTTACTACTTCGGAAATCTTATGATGAAATATTGGCTAAAGTAGAATATTAATATAATTTTTGTTTATGAATAAAGTGTTTCTCGTTAGATTGGCTGAAGTGGATACTGAATGTAATTTTTGTTTATGAATAAAGGGTTTTTCGTCAGTTAGATTGACTAAAGTAGAATATGACTATAGTTTTTATACATAAATAAGGTGTTTTTTGTTAGATTGACTAAAGTAGACACAATATAATTTTTGTATAGGAAAGAAGTGTTTTTCGTCTGTTAAACTGGCTAAAGTAGACATTGAATATAGTTTTTGTCTATGAATAAAGTGTTTCTCGTCAGATTGACTAAAGTGGATACTGAATGTAATTTTTGTTTATGAATAAAGTCTTTTTCGTCAGTTAGATTGACTAAAGTAGAAAATGACTATAGTTTTTATTTACAAATGAAGTGTTTTTTGTCAGTTAGATTGACTAAAATGGACTCGGAATATAATTGTTGTATATGAATGAGGTGTTTTTCGTCAGTTAAATTGGCTAAAGTAGACACTGAATATAGTTTTTGTATATGAATAAAGTGTTTCTTGCCAGTTAGATTGGCTAAAGTAGAAAATGAAAATAGTTTTTGTTTATGAATAAAGTGTTTCTCGTCAATTAGATTGGCCAAAGTTGGCACTGAATACAGTTTTAATCTATGAATAAAATGTTTTTAGTCAGTTCTATTAGCAAGTATAGATTTTTTATGAATGAATGAATGAATGAATGAAATGTTTCTCGTTAGGGAGTTAAAAATAGGGATGATTATTAATTCTAACAAACTAACAATTATTTCTAATTAGTGCTTCTTAATTAATATAAATAAAATGATAGCATATTATTTAACCCTTAAATACACGAATAATTGTTTTGAATTAGAACAATAGTTTGATATCATAGGTTGCGTAATAAATTAATCTATGTTGTTGTTGTTTTTTTTTTGAAAAAATTGTATGTAGACTTTTGGCAACATGCAGTATTTCCAAAAAATCTAGCTTATATCTATATAATTTTCAAATATAACATCAAACCTTGATAACTTACGTAACAAAAGATGCGAAGTAATTCTTTAACAATTAGATAGACAAATCATTTATAGGGAACTGGATAATAGAAATCATCTTTTCAGCTTATCCACTGAACTTCGTCACCCACTTCATTCAAATGTGAAAAAAACGATATTACTTACCTGCCAAAAGTAATGCCAATTTTTTTTTCTTTCAAACATGATTTATTGTCTATGGTTATCAACGCGCATTTGGTAAAGGACACAATCACGTTTTTGAATAAAATTTTATGGAAATATCTGTAGACAATTGATAACAATATACATTTAACAATTAAAGAAATTAAAGTATTTTTTATGATTTAAAAAAAAAACTTTGTTGCTTCTGTGAAGTCGTTTTGGTTTGATAGTTAAAAGTCAACTTCCAGATAATAAGATATTTTAATTCGGTGCGTTTGACGTAGTTTAACCAAAATGTTTTTTTTTTCGTACAATAAAAGGTCAATAAATTAAATTCCAGATATATGAAGGGTAGAAGATTCATATTCAAAATAAATTTCATCCAATAGGATTTCGGCTTTTTTTAATGCAGTTTTGGAAGAAATTAAGGCATGGGTCAGATATTTTCACTGATATGCCTATATGATTGGAGAGTGGAATTTGACTCATGAGTCGAGCCTCACAATGTGTGTGTGTGTGTGTGTGTGTGTGTGTGTGTGTGTGTGTGTGTGT
>JAOUZG010042375.1:120446-144873 GCA_026289955.1 Argiope argentata
GCATGCGTCTTTCGGCTTCGAATATTATGCATGCTTCTTTTGGTTTCGTATATTATGCATGCGTCTTTTGGTTTCGTATATTATGCGTCTTTTGTTTTCTTATTATGCGTGTTTTGGTTTCTTATATTATGCATCTTTTGGCTCCATTTATATAAAAGTATACTTCACATATTTTTCTTTTTGAAAATTCTTATTATTCTTAATAAAAGCTGAATGTTATCAGTGTGGATGCAAGGAAATCCCTGTTCACTCCTGCAAGTCCTATTTTCAGACCCAGTCCACGACTGCATGATAACAAGATATAAAACGAACAAATAATTTGCAGCATCTGACCACTGACTTCATTTTTATTTTCTAGATATCCCCCTTTAGTTCAGCCTCAAATCTTTTAAGTACCGCATTCTCGCATGAGTCAACCTTGAGACACTCGAATAGGGGTGCGCGAGGGACTACCTGATGCTATTACGAGCAAGGGGCTTTGGCGGAGGGGTGTTGTTATGGAAGCAAGTGATTGACATCGACCCTTATTCACTCAAAGGGGGAGGGGGGAGTCCGGCGGCGCGGCTCTTTTCCAATTGCTGGACATAGGATGAGTTACTGTTGTGGGATGCGGTGGGCTTAGCTTTTAGTAGGAAACTCATTGTTAAGATTTGGGAACAATGGGTTCATAGCCCTTAAATGTCCGGTTGGAGGTGGTATTAGTGGTTGTTTATCGGCAAAGGGTTGGTTTGGGGGTGCAGTAAATGCAAAGGATAAATGATCGCCGGGGCAGATTACTTTCCTAGAGTGTATATTTCCCACGATATTAGTAACCAATAAACTGACACGAAATTGAATGTGTCACTCCTTAGATTGATTTAAAGTCTGCAACAATAAATTCTTTTTGTTTCGCATCTGAAATTTATAAAGGGGCAATTTATGCAAGGAATATTCAAATTTATCAGATATTATTTTGTATTTTGAAAAGTAAATTTATGAAATTACCTGAATTTAATGTAATGCTGTGGATTTATTTTATAACGCCATACTTATGAAACCCGATTTTAAAGTAAACGCAACGGGGTTATGAAACTACTAAGTTTGTCACAAGTTTTGATTCCTTCTAATAAATATGTTCGGGGTCATTTTTCATTTGTGATATCATTAATAGCAATTGGAACGGAAATTATCTTATTACATCTTGGGCATCTTTTGCTACATTATTCTCTCATTCAACAAATATCTTATTCAACAGGTGTTATTTTACATATACCTACATTATGATGAGTATTGCTATTTTGAACCAGCGGGGATAGTCTTCCCAAAAAATTCTCGCATTCTCTCTAATAAACTTTTCACACCACAGAACGCCTTAAATGGCAGTGGCGAAAATAGTTACTAAATATTGTACGTATAATAGTTAATATATATTGTTTTAGGAGAGAAATTAGCATTTTTACTCAATCTATCTTGCCATATATGACGAATTATCAGTCCGTTAATCTCTGACATGCAGTTAATAGTATCTAAAGGGTAGGATTTATATTTTAGTCCCATTTTTCCACCATCGAATTGAAACAAAAAATTGATACGAGTACACCTGTACACCTTTAGTCACAAAGTACAAATGCCTTTTAGGCACAAAATTTCGTACCAAATGTAATCTATTTAAGACAATGAGGGACCTTCAAAATAAAGGTGTAATTTTTACCGAAGCAATTTAAAATTTCACAGACATTAAGAGTAACACTATAAGAGATGACACACAAAATTTTAAAGCATTATATTAATTTATTTATGAATTAGGGGGTTAATAAAATATAATATTAGTGATAAATAATGTTAATGAAAAATGATCCAGTCTCTCCAAATTTGTTCGAAAACTATCCAATTTTTATTATTACTTACTCTAAACCTTTTTAAACAAAAGTTGGGATTAATCATGAAATTTGATTACGAATTATCAAAATTAACCAATCTAATACCTTCAAACTGCAGATTTTTTTTTCAAGTTTAAGTATTTTTGAGTTATTACTATGGTTAATTTTGATATTTCCGACTAAAACTTCAAGATTAATCTTTAAAAATTTTAGAGTAAGTAATAATAAAAATTGGAACGCTTTCAAACAAATTTGGAGAGCCTGGAACATTTTTCATTAACGTTATTTATCATGTACCTTATATTTTTTAACCCCTTATCTCATAAATAAATTAATATGATGCTTTAAAATTTTGTGTGTCATCTCCTATAGTGTTACTCTTAATGCCTGTGAAATTTCAAATTGCTAAGGGGAATATTGCAAAAAAAAAAAAAATCATTTTAAACGGCCTTCATCTCCTTAAATCGCTGTATTTTTTAATTATTGCAATTACATATTTCTGAAAATATAGACAGATAGGCAGTCAACCCCTAGTTGGCTTTGTTTCAAAATTGGACAAGTCTCAAAACTGTAGATAATAAAACTGTGTACTGAATTTCATCTTTCTAGCTTTCTTCGTTTTATAATTATCACGTAAACTTATATTTGATGAGAGGGACGTATGGGCTTCCTCCTAACAGTTTTCTCGAAATCTGATAGAAATTTTCAAATTTGAAGAATTTGTGAAGACTATATACCAAATTTTAATCCATCTAGTTTAAAGCGTTTCTAAGTTATCTTTGTCACAGTCAGATGAACATTATCTAACAAAATGTCTTTTTTTTTAATACAGGCATTTCTGACACATAGAAATTCGTCTAAATATAGTATATTATATTTGTTCTATAGTATATAATATGTATAATATACTATTTTTTCACAAATATATAATCCTATATTTTCTCATACAACGTATACGAGAAAGTAAAGGTCTCCCGATAATTCTTCCAAACCAACTAACTTTATTATTGAAATGAACTACAATTATAACTTATTGTAGGGTCAGGATAGCCTGGTTGGTAGGGCGTTGGATTGACATTCCTTGGGCTGCGAGTTCGAACCCACCAGTCATGTGTATTTGGTGGCTGGCGCACATTAAATCTGCAGCGTTTGAAGATCGCGGTACGAACATGCGACGTTTGGGCCAGTAGCCGAGTAATATACTGATCGAGCAAAAGGGACCCTTCAGCTGGAAGGATATTATCTGGCTTAAAAGGCTGACGCGACAGTACTCCCCTACCAGTGAGTCGGACGAGAGACGAACGATTTTGAAAGCGCCAAGCGTATGGCAAGCATGCGAGTTCGTTTGTGCGTCGGGTTAGCAACGGTTTTTAAGAGACGGCTTTGTTGGCTGGTAGATGGCGCCACGACTTTGCGGAAGGTTACGTTGTCAAGGTCACCAATGTAGCTTGTGAATACCGCGGTACGAGCCTGCGACGTTTGGGCCAGTAGCCGAGTAATATACTGATCAAGTAAAAGGGTCCCTTCAGCTGGAAGGATATTATCTGGCTTATAAGGATGACGCTACAAATCTGTCTTGGTCACTAAGTTCTCCATGTCGAGAGTAATACCACTACGGATAATGGGTCAGAGGTCTCCTTCTCTGTCCCATATCTAAATTACGATGGTCGGTAGAGCGTTGGACTCGTACTCATTAGGTTACGAGTTCGAAACTCACCGGCCTAAAGATTCCCCGAGTGTATGGCAGCTGGCGCTCGTTCAATCAGTTCGTGGTCGCAAATTCCTCCATGTCGAGATAATATAACTGGGGGTACTGGGTCAGAGGTGATCGTTTTATGTTCCAGTTCTAAATTACGATCTGAGATGAATAAATGAATCTGCATGAATGAAGTCCGCCCCCTAAAAAGGGTTGTGACGTGTGTGCAGCTAAGTTGTACTCTTGACCCTAGATGGCGCTACTTGTAAAACAAGAGACGTATATCTCCGGCTTAAAATCTGCTGATGTATCAGCGGGACTTGTCCATGGCAAATGCCATAAGTAACAACAACAACAACATATGAATGAATGAAATACGTCCCGTAAAAAGATTTTGTGACGTGTGTGAGCTAGAAATAAGATTTCTGCCCTTGGATACTCAAGTGTCCATACTCTCAGAGGCTATTGTAGCCCTCCTTCCGTTGTAAAGCGGAAAACGAGAATAACAATAGCTTATTGTTGTCATCACATTTACGGAACTAGGATTTTCAACATATATGCTAAATTACAAAGTTTTATTTGTTACTTGTTCCATTTCATATAATTAGATTCCTTGGTATATACATATCATCATACGTATTACTTCTGAAGGGATCTTTTCAGTAATTTCTGTTAATTTTTTAGATGCTGCGTTTGTTCATAAATAAAAGGATTTCAGTGAATTTTTGTATGTCTCAAGTAGTTTCTTACAGGATGCAAATTCACTGTGATTAATTATTCACATTTTAATATCTAACCCTTTGCGATAGAAAAAATAATTCGATGCATAATTATTCACCTAATACATGGACCTGTTTATCACACCAAAAAATAAATACATGCGACTGCTTTAAGTTGAGTTTCCCTTAAAAAAAAATCTGCATCATTTTAACATTCTGTAGATGTTATTAACATTTTAAATTTAAAAAAAGCAATAAACAAAATGTCAAAATGATACACCTTCTTGAATGGAGGCTGAGAGTAGACATACGACCGTAAAGGCTTAATATCATTGCTTCGAAAAAGATCTCCTGAGTAATTTTAGATAAACTTGGTATTTTAGAGAATAAACTTATTCTTAAATAAAGTTTCTGTGAACTTTACATGCCTCAATTTTGTAAGAATTTACACTGAATTTATGTTCTTGAAAGACGTAAATTCCATGAGATTGAATATTTATATTTGAATATTTATTATTTTTGTATCAAAAAATATCTCCTGAATAATTTTTGATAATTATTTGTTATTTAGACAATGAATTTATTCTTAAATAAAAAGTTATTTGTGACCTTTTGATAACCTCAAATAGTTTCTAAAAAGTTGTGAATTCCATGATTTTATTAAATATTCATATTTTAATATCTAGTTTTTTTTGTTGTTCTAAAAAGATCTCCTGATTAATTTTTGATAAATTTTATATTTTAAACAACTTTTTTTTTATCTTAAATGAAAAGATTTTTGTGAGCTTTCATATGCATCAAGTAGTTTCTGACTGGATGTAAATTCAATGTCATCAAATAATTACATTTAAATATATAATATCATTGCTTCAAAAAATGATCTCCTGAATAATTTTTGATAGACGTATTTTATACAATATATTTGTTCTTAAATGAATATTTCTAGGAACTTCCAAGTAGTTACTAACAAGACGTAAATTTATTAGGATTAATGTCCTGAATAATTTTTGATTCATCGGAAAGATCTCCTGAATAATTTTTCATAGACTTCGTATTTTACACAATATATTTGTTCTTAAATGAAGATTTCTAGTAACTTCCAAATAGTTTCTAACAAGACGTAAATTCATTAGGATTAATGTTCTGAATAATTTTTGATTCATCGGAAAGATCTCCTGAATAATTTTTGATAGACTTCGTATTTTACAATATATATTTGTTCTTAAGTGAGGATTTCTAGGAACTTCCAAGTAGTTTCTAACAGGACGTAAATTTATTAGGATTAATGTCCTGAATAATTTTTGATTCATCGGAAATATCTCCTGAATAATTTTTGATAATTTTTGTATTTCAGATACTGTATTTGTTCTTAAATAAAAAGGTTTATGTGATCATCTGCGTGCCTCTAGTAGTTTCTTACTGGACATAAATTCAATATGATTAAATATTCATATTTGAAAAACCATAAATCCAGTTCAGTTTTATGTGCCTCAGAGTACAACCGGCATTCCATTTTTGAATTAAAGCTATCATCGCTTCTCTCAGTCCCAGAAAACCGAAACGAGAGGTAAAAAGCAAACAGAAAATGATTCTAAAAATATTCGGGACGATAAATCGGCGAAATTTCGTCAGTATTTCTCGACGAAACGAATCGTAAACGCATCGTTAAACTTGCTCCATCGGGCCCAAATCAATTCCTTTATGGTTTTTGGTGAGCGCCATTAAAAGAAGCGTGACGTCATGACCACAAATTGTTGCCAAACGCCGAAAGTGAAATATGGCGTTGTGGGTACCACTCTCCATTTTTATTACCCGTGAGTACTTTTTTTTTCTTTCGTCAGGAGCAGCTGTTACTCAACTCAATAATTAAATATCGTGGATGGTTTTTAAAGCCACCCGGGCGATATGCTTTAGTCTGAGTGAGCCCAGGAATTTTGTCACCAAAATAAAAACGAAACCGAAGTCATTAGAACTTGTTTTATTGGACATAAAACACAGCGAATGATTAACTATATTTTTTCCTTCTTCTTCACGTCCAGAATGGGATTTTCTAAGCGAATGAAAAATTAAACTTTTTTTATTGCTGAGTATATTTCATTATCTCTTTTAGTGCAGTAAGGGAACATAAAAATTGTATGTTTTATGTAGTTACAGCAGAAAAATCTATTCAAGCGTGGTTTTTAAATGGCAGTTATTACTTTTTTTTAATTGTTTCGTCTTCGAATGTTAGCAGTTTTGTAATTAAGCAAAAGAAACTTTCTTGAAAAAAAAAATAAAAGTTGATATTCGTTATAAATCCTGTAAGATTCTTCATTGGTAAAGATAGAATTATATTATGTAGGAAGGAAAAATAATTGGATTAAAAAGTCTAGGAAATTTTGTTAAAACACTTGTTTTAATTGCAATAAGGATTAAATAAAACCGTTTCAATAAATTAAGCACTAAAAAATGTTTAGTTCAAGCACAAAATTTTAAAAAAAATAAAGCGTTTTAAATACCTAAAAAAATGAGATTTAAAATGCCAATAAAATGGGTAATAAAGGGATTTATATCTGTTCATCTGATTTCTCATTTTTTTAAACCTTTAAATACATTTACAAATACAAAAGTTTTTTTTAAATACATTATTCATTACCATAAAAACTCTAAATGAATGTGTTTTCAATTTTTTTCTGATGCAACTGATATCTGAAACAATGTACAGTTACATGCCTCCGATAACAATATTAAATATTATTATTTTGAGATATCAGTCAATAATTAATTTAGTTAGTGATTAATTTTAAATAAATCAATAATTAATTTTTATTGATTAATTTTAAATTTGTTTTCATATCAGATATCATTGGGTTTTGAATATTATAAATAACTAAATAAAATATTCTATAATATTTATAAAGATAAATTATAAATTAAATTGAAAATTGAAAAAGCAAAACAAAATATCAAAAAAAAGCTTTGAAAGCCCTTTTTATTGTTTTTCTCAAAAATAGAAAATATTTTGTTTTTGAATCAAGAATATGGAAGCAAAAACAAAAATAACAAAAGTGTAAAGAGATGAAAAAAAAATTTAAACTAAAAATAAGCAATAAACATCATTAAAACTCTTGCTTAAAATAAATTAGACAGGAATTTCAATTTTTACTTTTTTACTATAATATCCAGATTTTTTATTAGAAAAGGTTAGGTTATATTTTAAATTCAAATGAAAACAAATATATAAAAAGAAAAGAAAACATTAAATTCTTTATTTTTGGGTTTAAAAAAATTAGCACAGTCTTTAATAGAATTTTATTTCTAAAATCCTATTTCATACACATTTTTCTTTTCGTTCACGAGAATTGACCAAAAATGGGTTTATATAAATATACAAACAGCTGAAGTAGTATCTTTGAAATCTATTGGATCTATTTTTTTTTCATGCTACCATAAAGGTAGTATTCCCTTTCTCCGTTTTTTCTTAAGATAATGGACCTTTGACCAGACCAGGGGGGTCACGTGTAGTTCCTATTAGGATTGTCTTAGAAATGTAGGTAATTTTGTTCATTGATGACAAGGTTGAAGAAAACAATAACATATATTTAAAATAAAAAGCACAGCACAAATATTAAACGCTTTTTCTCTTTCGCTATATTTTAAAAATCTCTCTTGCTTTTGTTGCCACTCCCGAAGTGAGAAACTTACCTCTCATAGAGTTTGATCGTGACGCAACACCATGTGTGATGATACTTTTATTTTCACTCCAACAGATGAGTTTTATGTTTCGTAGTATAATTAAGGTAACTGACTTCTTATATTAAGTGCAGGCCTTTAACGAACAAAGGCTTCAAATATGATGTCCATAAAGAATGTTATTTTTTATACTGAATTTTTGGCTACTAATCGCTAACTTTCGATTAATTACCAAAGAAAATATGTGGGGTTTTTTTTTTCACGCCGATGAAACCAAAATTTGACTTAGAATTACAATTATAGTCCCAAGGTCATACCATAATTTACTTTATTTAAGTTATTTTCTTTTTCAGTTGTCCTCTTTATATACATAAGAAAGCGCAGATTGATAAGTAACAGCTCTTCAATAAATTTTATTAAAATTTTGACAAGAATCTGTACTTTAGATGTTTAGATTTCGGTAACAAATTTAATCTATCTAGCTTTTTACGTTTTATTTATTTATTTATTTATTTATTTTATTATTATTATTATTGTTGTTGTTGTTGTTAGACAAGTCAAATTTCCTTTAAAGCAATTTCATTTCAAATTTGTCAGATATCAACACATATTTCTTGAAATCCATATTCAAAATTTCATTGATGCACCATTTTGAGTTATTCTGGTAATAGAAAAAATATACATATCCCCCCAAAAAAGATTTTCGGCATCAAGAAGTTTTGAAACGAGAAATTCGTCAAAATTTCAAATTTGATCTAACGATTGTAACCTTTTCCCGTTGAAACTTCGTATAGATCAAAATAATATTCATTTGAAGTGCTCTGCTAAGGAGCTTTATTTTAGATCTAGCTAACAAATTGATCACACCACAGCTTCTTGGATAGTAAAAGTTCATTAAGAAGGAGTTTTTCTAGAAATATTAACTAGATTTTTAATATAAAGATAATCAAATTTTTTACATTCTTCTCTAATAAATTCAAAACATATTATTACATAAAAATCTTTTACACCACGTTAAAATTTTAAAAAGTGTTAAATAAGGTCTTAATCGACTCAATATTATATAACATTAAATACAAATACTTTTATTTACAAGGCATAATAACTGAACCCGTAAGCTTATTCGTTCAAAAGTTATTTCTTCATATAGAGGAAATAAAGCGAGTGTAAAAAAAAATATCGTCTGCTGATACCTAGGACTAAAATTTGAATATTAATTAAATTATTTTCAAAAACAAAAATTCTTGTTCTCCAATAATTTTTCTCATTTGATTAATTTTTTGAAACTTAATTTATTAAGTCTTTACCCATCGCAATTTTCTGAATTAAAAAAATGTAGCATTTAATATTGAAAAAATTTGAGCTATAATGTAAGCTTTAAGCTTCTAAAATAAGGTTACAAAATAGCATTTTATGGAAGAAATCACTATATATAACTTTCTTGCACTTCTTTAAATCAATATATTAATGAACACGGATGAATTTTTTTCTTTTATTTAGAATTTAGCAAATAACAACTTTTAATATTTTGGACATTAAGGATGATATCCAAAATATTTCATTAAATAATCAAGCTTTACTAAAAAAAATTCGGATATCTTGAGTATTATGACTAATTTTTAGTTTAAGCAGTTTGAAAATCTTACAAATAAACCTTTCTTCAACTACTCCATTAAAAAGTTGACCAATAACTACACAAACATGAAATTCAAATAATTAATTTTTATTTCCTTCTAATTATTATTTATTATATATTTAATTTTAATTATATAATTTTTATTTACTTTAAATTATCATTAACTCGTATATCTCCTTTTAATTACATAAATTTTATTTCCTTTAAATTATACAAATGCAATGGGCAAAACTAGTTCCTAGAGGGAACAAATTTCTTTAAATAGTTTTGTTTATTCAGTTTGTATTTTTTCTTTCACTTCAGAAAATAAATATTTGCTATTTTATGAAAATAAATATATTTGCTTACAATATCGGGCCCATTTCCAAAATGCCATTGACTTCATAATTTCGGTTATTATGTTTTCTTATATTAAAAACTATCGGTCTTTTTAAATTTATAATTATGACCGACGAAACGAGTCTGGTATTTCCTAAAAAGTTGTAAATTAACGTAAATATCTTCTAATTTTGATAGTAGATATTGACGTAATATCTTCTCAACATCATTCTCATATCAACGTAAATATCTTCTATTTTTTATAAGAGAAATTTGAAATTTCTCTTATAAAAATTTAAAATTATGTTATTATCCTGTGCAATATACTCCAGGCTTTCGAGATGAAGACTTGTCATTAAAAGCATGAACATTATTCTTCCAACAAATACGAGGTGAGAACGGGAAGAAAGAAGGTTGAGGGGGGAGTGCAGTATCCATGCTTTTCAACTTCTGTTGGTGCTGCCATCTATTGTTGAATAGAAAAATAAAATTACAGTGATTAAAATATTTTTTATTACAAAAAATTGCAAATAAAAATATTTTTTATTTTTAATATATATGAGCTTACAATTTAAATTTAGTTAACGTCAATAACATCATAAATGTGTAATAAATTTCAAATTTTTGAACTTTCTTGCTGCAAATAAATCGGCTATAAAACGTTAAAAAAATTCTTTTAATTATGTTTATTTGATTGTAAAAGAGTTCATCTAGCAATTTTTTTAAAAATTTCATTTTAAAATCTTATGCGTGAATTAATATAAAATTTAGTTTAAAAATAAAAATATGTACAAATCTTCGTTGGAAAGGCAATCAATCTATTCTTAATTCTTTTAATTTTTACAACGAATCTAAATCATATCTCGTAACGCACTCCAGACAGCAACTAATTTCTAGAGCACAAGTTTAAAATTAGTCGAATGCAAAAGATTTTGTTTAAATAACATTTTATAAATTTTTCCATTGAAACTATGTTTTCAAAATAATTTTTCTGCTAATATATAACTCCTTGTAAAAATGATTTAGATACAAAAATATTTTAAAATAATTTTTTTATCGCAAAATCCTTTTAAGTAATCTATTTTGCTTTTTAAATTGGAATTAACTTTCAATACATCTATTAACATTAATTTTAACAAATTATGATACTAACAGTTTTTGTTATAAAGATAAATATATAGCGATTGATTTTTTTTATTTAAAAAAATAATAAAGAAATAAAGGAATTATGCTTTTTTCTATTATAATACTTGATGAAAGGGCGCAAATATGTAACTTAGGTAATTTTTATAATGTAGAAACTCTATATCCTGAAAATAATGTAAAGAAATAACAATTTTTAAAACTTGTAAAATTTGTTTCTAAAGACAGCAAAAATTTTTATGATAAACAGCAAAAATTGGATACGATAACAACAGTAGTAACTAAACTTACACAAACACGAAATCATATAGCTACCTATTTCTGGTCCCATCAAGGGATATTTCTTATTTTAGAATATGATCAAATAAAAGCGAATAAAGGAAAGCTACAGAAACAATTATCGCAAATGAAAATTCATCCATTTTCTTTGAAAACTGAACAGTAATACGATTTTTACTAAAAAAAATGAAATGTGGATATTGAGGGTGTTAATGTATTCTTTGACTCTTAACAGAGAAGGTGCAAACAAGGCGCATATTGAGGAATGAGCAAATCTTTTCGATGGATACCGGCACCTCGGACTTGGGTGTCGGTCAGAAATAGAAACAATTTCAGGTTTAAAGAGATAAGGAGGTTAAAGAGAAAAAGAGAGAAATAGAGATAAAGAGGCAATTGCAGATTTAACAAATAATTAGAAGAGCACAATTGGAAAAAGGTTGAAATTTTCTAATGCTGCAGATCTTTTGGCTGGGCATGTGTCATCACACCACGCCATGTCTCCCTAATACCACACAAATATTGTACAATATTGATCAATATTCGCAATATTGTTTAATATTGTGGAATATTGTTTAATATCATATAATATTGCACAATATTGTGATACCAGATGTGCTACCTAGGCATGCCAATGATGTCGATATATTCCACGTCCCTCTTTTTTCCCGCACATTTATACTGGTCATTCACAAGCATTCCACGCCAATTCTAATCGCATGGGTCTCCAATGGAAGATCCATTCATTGAATACCACGCTAAAGTTCACCAACAGCCTGCCCGATGTTTTTCGATGCATTGAATATCGGTTAATATCGTTAATATCGCATACTCGGTAAATAGAGATTTCTTTTTTTCATCCTCACATTCACTGAACCCTCATTCCAAACGACATATTGAAATGGTGTGAAGGAAATTAGGACAGGTTGTATTTCCAGCTTTCCACGAATTAGAAAACTAATTTTGTGCGATAAATTGTGTCTTAGAGTGAGGAAATAAAGTTGTTAAACTGGTTTTCTTAGATTTTTTGAAGTCATCTTCATTGAAACTACTCAATTTTATGCAAACTTTTATTTTAAACAGTTCTAAATTGTAAATATAAATTAAAACTCTTTCTCAGTCGCATTCTTTTCCTTCACATAGAGTTTTTACTTGATCTTAATTAATTCGTCTTTAACCTTCAAATGTCGTTTGTAGATTTTTCATTTAAACATCATTTTTTTCATTATCGCGTCGTTTTGTCGCAGTTCTTATTCATTCGTAACCGTTGAAATCATACAATATTTCATTTAAAGGAAACGAATCTTCGTTATGTGCCGTTTTCAATGTTGAAGAAGATTGCAATTGTATGAAAACAGACAGAGCGCGACTTTTGATACTGACGTCATTATTTAGGAATAAATTACAGTTAATGAATTAAAATTGGGGAAATTAACCTAGAGATAATTTGAGTAATAATGAAGAAAAATTGTAGAAATTATTTCATTTCCTTTAAAGTGACAATAAACTTTATTGGAACGTCACGAATTTATTAATGTTTTTATTCTATTATCATGTGAGAACATGATGTTGTTTCGGTTAGGAGTTTTTGATGTCCCCGAAATTTACGAGCAAAAAATATTTTTACCTACTTTTACAAGTATTGAAGCATTATTGCGTATGCTTCTTTGATAGCAGCTATGATAATGTGAAACTTAAGATCGAAGATTTAATTTCAATTTTTGAAATTTATCTTTCAAATCACTAACAAAAAAACAATCAATGCTGGTTTCAAAATGCTGCATTTGATATTCACAGACAATCAGTAAATTAGACAATTCTCTAAGTTTTTAATTAAAAGCATTTTTATTGCATTTAATGCATACAAACAATACAAATTAAGAAATATAGGAATTAAAGACGAAATAGTTTATAAAATATAATTTTTTACTTTACTTTAATTTTATTTTAATTAAATTTTTGATTTAATTATTGAATTATTGATTTCAAATACCATGCAAAAATGTACCAGTGTCATTTATGAAACTATTAAAATTGCTTTTAAATAAACTTGTGTTAATTGAATTAAATTTGTACTAATCGTTCTTTAAAAAAATTTGATAATGTATTATTTTATGTCAACCCTTTCAATGATGTATCGCTTTTATGCAAAGTTATACTTCCACCTTTCACGTTACGTGGGTTTTTTACATAAATAAGAAATTAGGTTTTCAAGTCGCGTATTAATCAGTAGAGGAAAATACAGGAAGAACTACGACAAACTGAAAGTAACAGGTCAAAATGCAAATCACCACCCTCTACCTCTTTAACTAGCATACAAGCATTCCATTGAGATGAACTTTGTAAGATTTTAACATGGAAATAATTTTTTAAAGTTCCAAAAATGTTTTCTTTTGTTTTAAATTTCTCTATATATTATTTACATTTCAAATAGCAATTAATATTTGTAATGGATTATTAATATAATACAGGAATTTCATTCTTGTGATTCGAATTTCGAAATTCGAATTCAAAAAAAATTCTGCAAATTTTCAGTGATCATGACTTCTGAAGCTCAAAAACCTCTTAAAAGCTATATATATATATATATATATATACATATATATATATATATACAGAGTTCTTTAAATGCGTAAGCGTAGGTGTGGGTGTATGAGAATGAGAGGGGGCGGGGGTAACAGAATAAGAAAAAAAAATAATCAAATAAAATAAATAATTTTCATTGGATTTCATTCGGATAGTTCTAGAAATGTAGTAAGAAAGATTTTTTTTAAAAAATCAGACGATTTCGTAGGTAAACGAAACGCTGGATGATAATGAAATCTATTTCATTCTATTTCATTATCATCCAACGAAACGTAGGTAACGCTAGATGATAGTGAAATATTCATTTCCCCTTACCTCTCTTATGACTGAATATAGAAAAATAATTCAGTTTATTCTAACGAATAATATTTTCTCGATTACTACAATAACTTTATACCTATTGGCAAGAAAATTTATTTTTGGCAGCCTCTTAATCCATCTTTCATGAATCTTATTACATCTCTCATTGATACATCAGTTCTCATCCAATCATTCCCACATCATTGTGATTCCAATTTATCGCCACGTCAAAACATAATGTTTTGGGGATTAGGTTTTTGGCGTCAAAAATTCGTAGATGAAAACTAGAAATTTTATCTGCACGAGCATCTCAAAAAATTAGCTTTTAATAACAAGTTACCTTTACATTTACAAAAGCTCTGGTTTAAAAAAATAAGTTAATGACTACAGCCAATAAAACCTAGAAAAATGTCATTTTGAGGGCGTGATTATATGAAATGGAATAAATAGGAAATGCGATATTTCTTTAAACAATAAATACGAGACAAAGTTTTTTTGGATCATTTGCAATACTAAAGTGACTCATTCGATGAAAACATTAAAATAAACCAAAATATAATTTATCTTGCACGAGCACGTGATGCTTCGCCGTTCAAGAAATTAAATTTTGACATGATACATTGAAATATACATAGTAGATTTCATTTTAATCTTTATTTTTTATTGTCTCTTTATTGTTATCTAATTTTTGAAAATTATATTATTTAGTTAAGGCTGTCCAAATATAAAAATATCGTTCTCGTCACAGAAATTGCAGACTGCTTGCTTAAGATAACGTTATTTGACTGTTTAAACTAAATAAAGTAATTTAAACTATCTCAGTTCAAATTAGGTCAGACAACAGCAGTTGTTTTATTTATTAACCAAATTTAAACGACCGATTTCTTGTCTCAATATTTACTGAGCATCCATTTGTGGACTTCCTGTTTTAGTATTTTTCTTTTGTCAAATTTAAATACGTCAAAAGTATTTGCATCAGCCGCTCATGGAACGCCTAAGACGAAAACATCTGTGTGTGTGTTTTTTCTTTCTTTTCTTTCTTTCTTTCTTTGTTAACAAAGGAGGGAAATGTAATTCGCTTTCTTGTAATCATATTTTTTCTATTAATTTGAAGAAAATCTTGGATTTTGAATCCAAGAATTCTTAATCCCCCCCCCTTTAGCTAAGCGGATTGGCTAATGAATCATTTTTTGTTGAGCATACTTCTATAAACTATTTATATTTACAGGCATTTTAAACTTAATATCAAACGCAGTTTCTACTTAAGAAATATCTTCTATTTTAATCCTGAATAAATATTGTAAAAAATTATTGATATTTTGTGGTAGTTTATCTATTCTTACAAGTCAGGAAACGAAAGACATTGTAATCGACTTCTTGTATGATTTATATTATTGTTTATTGTAATGTAGACATAAATTGCGCCGTAAAGTATAAAATTGATGCTTTGTAGAAATTCGCGAAGTCGAGGCGAATCAGAGGAGAACCATTTTGAACAAAGCTTTCCGAGATACAGGTGTTATGCATTAGTACATTAACAAAACGCAGCTTTCTCAAATTTTTGAGTAGGTAACCTTAACGTTAACCTTATTACTTCCGAGTACAAGTAGTAAAGAGAAAGCATAGTTATCGTCAAAATATCCGAACTCAAGATTACGACGAATCTTTAGTTTAAGACCTAGTTAAGTGTTACACAGTTGAAATATGTATTTATATAAAATGTGCAAATTTGTATTAATTTTTGAAGTAAAAGAAGTGACTAAAGAACATCAATCCAGCTATTCTAATATAAGTAAATTTTACAGTTGCAAAACGAAGAGAGCTCGATAGATAAAATTCGGAACTTGTTTTGACATATACATTGTCGATACCTGTTACGCTATGAGCCAGATCCAACAAAAGTTTGACTGTCTATCGGTCTATACTTTCAAAAATATAAAAATAAAAAATATATCAAATTTAGTGTGTGATTGTGTCACTACATGTGCGGAGTTATGTTAATTTTTTTTTATTTCAATCGGTTGAGTAGAGCATGTTTGAAATAAAAATTCTACTTATATACTGTTTATGCATGCCTAGCAATCGGAGGGGAAAAGGGGAAAAAATCGACAAGATAGATTCAGTATTAATGCTAAATGGACGCCACTGGATAATATTTCGTAACTATTGTGAGCCAATAATTTGTAAGACCTTCTCTGGAATAACACCTTTATTAGGCCGGGATAGCATGGGTGGGAGAGAGTTGGACTCGTATTCCTTAAGCTGCGAATACGAACCTCGGTGACCCGAAAACTCTCCGAGTGTGCATGGGGGGGGGGGCACCCGTTAAATCTGTCGTGGTATCAAAGTCCTTCATGTCGAGAGTAATACCACTGGGGGTACTGGGGAAGAGGAGATCGTTCTCTGTTCCAGATCTAAATTTTGATTTGTGGATGAATGAATGAAATTCACCCCGTAAAAAGGGTTTGTGAGGTGTGTGAGCTAGAAGTCAGACTTCTGCCCTCGGGCGCTGAGATGTCCAAACCCTCAGAAGCTATTACATCCCTCCTTCCTTTGTAAAGCGGAACACAACAGCAACAACAACGCCTTTATTAAAGTGTATGAGGGAACGTTTTGTAGAAACTACTCTCTTGGTTTTTTTGTAATATAATTTTATACTATATTAAAATGAATGCCCGAAATTGACGAGAAGTGGTCTTTGCAATATTTGGTTTTTATCCTTATCATTCAGATCCATAGACACTCTCCCTCTTATGGTGCTTGGAGTGATAGCCACATTAGCAATCTGCTATCTGCATGCATGAAATCCCTCTGCATTCATTGAATTTTAATAGGAAAATATTATGATTGTTCATATACAAGGATATTCATAACTTTTCTTGTTTGAAGACGTCCTTAATTTAAACTAACCAAATCATATTTCATACTGAGATTTTCGAAAGTATAGTGGGATTAAATAATAATCACACCTCTCCTCCTCCCGAAAAAAAAGTAACTATTGTTGCCGATAGGGCAGAATAAGGATCTATCGGAACGAATACACAGAAATCAATATTTACTGCAAATGCAGGTAAAATGGGTTATTCACAAAGTCAGATGCAAGAAAGAAGATGGGGATTCATAGCATTATCCCTCTCCCCAAGCTCTAATCAGGAAGAAAGTCTTCTATAAGATTAATCGCTTTTCAGCAGTTGATGTTTGATAAAAATAAAATTAAAAAAAACGGTGTCCTAAATTGATTATATAAACGAATTAAATGAATTTATTTTAATAATCCGTCAATTGTGGTCCAGCTTATGAAATCTTTTTTTTATGTTAAAAAAATTGTTGACGAATAGTCAATTCGTCATTCGGAATTCGCATTTAAAATCATTATTATGAACACTATGTGTAACATTTCAATATAATCGAGTCAAGATGACTTATCCATTAATGAATGCTATATGATGCAGCATATATATATATATATATATATATATATATGTTTTTATATATATATATATATATATATATATATAATGTTATTTAATGTATTGTATACACACATTCATATTTGATATGTTACATATTATCAATAAAAAACTTTATATATAAAGAATAGAATAGATATAATTATATATTCTATTCATTATATATAAAGTATTGTATGTGGTAATTTAATACTAAGAATTGGTAATCTTGGAAGCTTTAAATAATTATTTGCGCAAATTATATTATTTTATTTCCTATGAAATTTGGGAATTTAACTATATTTTGAAAATATCAGTCCTGATTTTTGTTTTAAAATATAATAAGATGTATACTAGCACAATTTAATCTTAAGCAACTTGTACCTGACTCATTTGTTGTTTTAATTGAGCCCCTATAAAAAAAATTCTTCGGAAAATGTCTCTATGTTAACGGGTATGACCTCCCCCCCCCCCTCAAAGTTTAGACTGCCTTCATACTTTCTTAAGAGAAATTTCATTAATGTTTGTGTTATAAACATGAGTACACAGAAATAAATGACTTGAAGGAAACTCAAAAAAAAGTTTTTTTTAAAAAAAAATAATCTTACATTTAATAAAGCTTACATTATCATTGCGCTAATTTTATCTTCTATTACAATTTATTTTTAATTTTATGTATAAGATATTGCATCGGTAACTTTCTTAATGTAAAATTCATCACATTACTTTCCACAATGTGCATTTGAAATTTAGTTTCATTCCATTCATTAATTTTAGCTACAGATGTCAAATTTTAAGATCTTTCAATAGAGTTATGATTATGTTAAAAAGAAATCTAAATTCGGATAAATTTTAGGGCCAAAATTGATTTTCTTATCATAAAACTAGATATTTATTGGAGGAAGCACGTATCAGCCTTCTATTTATTAAGGATATTTTATGAGTAAACATTTATTAAATATGTTTTAGTGTGAAATTCATTTACAAAACTTTTATATTATGATTCAATTAGATAATGAATTGTTTGCACGAACAATATTTAATATTCGATTTATCAATTGATATTTAATGAATAACAATATCAAACGTGATTTTAAGTGTATTTATTTACAAGGATTTTATATGCCAGTCTAATTAATAAATGAACTAAATATTTATTATTCGATTTATCAACTGAAATTTTTTGAATAACTATATCAAACGTGTTCTTAAATGTCATTCATTTACAAAGTCTTTTATTCCTATCAAATTAGTAAATGAATTAATTGATTGTACATGAAATATATAGTATTCGATTTATCAACTGGAACTTTTACATGCTTGCTGCTTCTAGACTTTCTGTATCTTTTGAACAGTCCAAAGTTCAATTGGTTATGCCGAAGATGACTTTATCAGATTCTAGATACAAACGGTCTTGACAACATCGGCAAAAGCACATGCGTCCTTAAAAAAATGTGCTTTTGATAAAGATAATGATTTATGTGCTTTTTTTCCCGCTGGTTCAAACTCCAAATGATTTGTGCTGCCCTAGATGGATTTTTATCACAGATAAAGACAACTCTTTCCGACCGTTAACAAACGGAGCAATTGTTTTGAACTTCAAACCCATTTTTTTTTCATTTAAAGCATGTTATAATTGGACTTGGAAATAGCATATCAATTTTTTTTGTGCATCAAAGCCTGCAGTATGCAATCAAATGAAAAAAATATAAAATTTATGAAAATAGAAAACTGCAAAAATAAAACTTGTTATTTCAACCATTGTTAAAAGGATCGAGTTTTCCAAACCTAAAACCTAGATATTAATTAGAAAGTGGAGATATTATTAGCATGAATAAAAAATTATATAAATAAATAACATTTAAAAAACAAGATAATTCAAGAACAATGGATTACTTAACAGTTGAAATTTTCAACGAAGAATAGATTATATATATATATATAATACAAATTATTTAACCTTTATTCTTTTTCTTCATTCTGATTTATCTACCATTTTTTATTTACTTCAAAATATTCAAAACATAAAGCAACCTAATATTAGTGAAAAATGGAGAAAAAAAGTAAAGTTCAAAAAAATAATAACAAAACTGAAATAAACAAACTAAAAAAACAACCAAAATAATAGCTATAGGTCATAAATAAACAGTGAAATATTTACACTTCACAGACTACATAAGTATTAAATAAAAGAATATTGAAATAAATCATGATTCCCTTTATAAAATATTAAAATGCATATAAAAATGTTAAGATCTTCTGAATATACATTATTCAAAAAATTTGTATAAAGAAATATTGTAATTATAGTATTGTATATTAATTATAGTAATTACATTTGGTGATAATATTTGAAATAGTTTTCGATGGATCATGTTAGTATAGAGCTATTTCTACATTAGGAAAAAATACGTTAGAAATCAGTTTTGGAAATAAATATGATCAATATTGTTTTAATATGAATTACTTAGTCTGAAATAAACAATATAAAAAAATTAATATCAATTCCTACATGGGTCAACGAAGAAAAATTTTACTTTAGTTACTTTTTATTAAATAATTACAATTAATATAAATAATTTATCAAAAAATGATTGATTTTCGAATTAAATTCGAGTTCTTCGCCTTCACGTGAAAAAATACTGAAATCCTTGCATTTTACCGATTGAGCTACTGCCTGTTGATTTCAATTTTCATTACAAACTGCAAAAACTCTATTTAAAGTATTAAAGATTAATTTAATTTTTTTTAAAGGGGGGAGGGTTATTTTTTATTTAAAATCAAAGAATTAGAAATCAAGAAAATTTCTTCTAATTTAAGATTTATAAAATTTTGTATGTATACTGAAAATATATTGTTCAACATATTTAAATTTAACTATCAAAAATTATACCTAATTTTTATAATTATCTTATTATTTTTAATATAAGATATTTACTTCTTAGTATAATATTCCATTATATTAGATAAATCAGAACGATTCAGTGGTTATTTTTTAATCCAAGTCATTCAAAATTCGTTAATCCGTTTAACCTATAATATTTTGTCTACTGGATTATTAGAGATAAAAGCCTTGATAAATTCATAATAGGGTTTTATACTGTTTTAAAGTTTGATCATCCCGTTCTTATCATAGAGACGTAAGAACCATATCAGTTTTGTTATTTTAGGACTCAGCGATAGTATCTGCTTATGATATGTTGCTAAGGGGGAAAATGAAGTCGGAATAAGTGATAACCATCTCAAATGCCACTTATGTAATTTAAGAGAGTTATCTATTAAATAGAATAAAGTTGAGAATTAAACAAAGATAGTTTTTTCTTGTATAATTTTGTTATGATATTTATAAGAAATAAGCAACTTTTTTTTGTACTTAATGAGTGTTTTCTAGCTTTTTGTGAGATGTAATACTGCCAAATATTAAAAAGTTAACTGGGCAGAAAATTTCCATCTCATCCTAAAAGATATAGAGAGCTTTCATAAAATCGTGCTTTATAAAATGTTAATATAATATTTTATTTAAAGTTTTTTTATAAATTTATTTTGGATACGTATTGAAAATTAGTCATTACACTGATTGGATTTAAATCTAGATACAGCTCTGCGATTTTGGTGTTAAAACTGATATGAAATTTCCCCTAAGTCGTGTCCTTTTTTTTAGCTAAGATATTCACTATCTTAAATTATACGGACATTGACAGACTTTTATCGGATTATGTTCACAATTTAATAAAAATCTTCCAATTCTAATAGAAAATCTATTTAGTTAATAAAGCTTAGTGATAAATCGATGAATTTTAATGCTGTTTAAGGATAAATATATATGTTAATAGCGCTTACGAATATATATATATCGGTGTTATTGCTGCTTAAGGATAAATCGATGTTAATAGTATTTAAGGATAAATATATCGATGTTAATAGCACTTAAGGATAAATATATCGATGTTAATAGCACTTAAGGATAAATATATCGATGTTATTGGTATTCAAGGATAAATACATCGATTTTATTGGTACTCAAGGATAAATACATCGATGTTATTGGTACTCAAGGATAAATACATCAATGTTATTGGTACTCAAGGATAAATACATCAATGTTATTGGTGCTTGAGGTTAAATATATCGATATTAATACTGCTTAACGATAAATATATCAATTTTAATGCTGCTTAAGGATATATTTATATATAAGGGATATTCTGTTTAAGTTAAATACATCGATTTTAATGGTATTTAATGATAAATCTATAAATTCTAAGGAAGCTTTATGTTTGTGTTCTCTTATTCACATGGTTACGGATGAATGGACATATTTCATGAAAATTTTGGCAGAAATCTGCAAAATCTGTCAAAAAATCATTTACCAAATTTCTAACATGCAGCTCGTCGAGTTTCTTTATTTATTGTTTTCGTAGGTTGGCAAACAAATATTATTCAGAAAAAAGGCTTCTTCCGATTAAAAAATCTTTTAGAAATGACCGAAAAATAGCCACATTTAAGACCAATGATTGAATTTTTGGGGCGTATAGATTAGTCAATAATTTATTTAACATTTTATAACTGTACTTTCTAGAGAACAATGTGCTAGAAATTAAAAATACATTATTTGTGAAATTTGCATGAAAAAAAGTTTCTTGAATGTAATCTCAACAACTTTAATTTGATAATTTTTAACTTCTGCACAAATAAATATAATAATCAATTCTACTTATTAATATACCGCATATTTATTTTAATCCATTTGTAAACTCGCTTTTCCTAGAAACTACAACAAAAAAATGCCGCCACAATTTTAGAAATAAGCTGTTCCGGGTATAAATCCGGTGGTTGTTATCTTAATTGGACGCTGTTTCTCAAAGCACGCATGAAAAAAAAACTGACGTTGTATTTATTTATTTATTATTTCACATTCATTATTTCTCCGCAAATAATCTGTTGTCCGACGGCTTGGGGTTGAATTTCTGACATTTAAGTGTTCTTTGAGTGAACTTCATATATTATGGTATTACTGTGTTTATTTTTACTTTGTCGAGCACAAAGAGTAGTGTAACCGTCAAAAAATTCGGTCTTCCAAAAATGTATTTTTGACGTTTTCCACGCTTCAAACCTTTGTGTCCGAAAAACCCATTTTTGGAAATGCTGCTCTATGTTGAACAGCAAACTCAAAAACTCTTCGAGCTACACTAATAAAATTTTGCATACGTTATAAGACTGAGTTTATATATAAATTTTGAATTAATCCCATTCAGAGGGCGTTTGTGTATCCGGTGGTCCAACTGAACACGATATTATATATTGTAAAAAACTAGACAGATAAAACCTTGTACACATGCTTAAAATATTAGAGATAAATCCTATCAAATTTAGAACCAAATTCACCGAGGAATAGTATTGTAATCATCAAAAAGTTTGGATTTTTTACGATTTCTTCGACCTTTCTCGAAGTTTAGGCGAATTTCCATTTTTCAAACCTCCACCTACATTTTTGGAAATACCTCTAACTCTTTGACTGTGATCCCGATAATTGGAAAACTCTGAGCTAGACGAATGTAATTTAGTATGCGAACTTGGTCCCAAATTTATAGCTATCAAAGAAATACATTCAAAGGAAGTTTGTGCATATGGTTGTTTAATTGGGTACGATAATTTAAAAAATGTAAAAAACTAGACAGATAAAATTTTGTACGCATGTTTAAAATGTTAGTGATAAATCTGTACTAATCATAGAACCAAATTCACTGAGGGATAATACTGTAATTTCCAAAATATTTGATCACGATGTTTCGAAGAATATCTACATTTCAAATCTTCTAGGAGAACGAAAAACTCGTTTTTGCATATGTCTCTCTATCTGATCTATTTTGATCATGACGTTTTGAAGAATATCTACTCTTCAAATCTTCTAGGAGAACGAAAAACTCGTTTTTGCAAATGTCTCTCTATCTGATCTATTTTGATCACGATGTTTTGAAGAATATCTACACTTCAAATCTTCTAGGAGAGCAAAAAACTCGTTTTTGCAAATGTCTCTCTATCTGATCTATTTTGATCACGGTGTTTCGAAGAATATCTACACTTCAAATCTTCTAGGAGAGCAAAAAACTCGTTTTTGCAAATGTCTCTCTACTGACTATGAGAATAACTCAAAAGCTCTTTGAGATAGACGAATAAAATTTCATAAGTAATTTTGTCATCAAATTTATAGATATCTTCAAATTTTGAGCGATATTTATTCAAAGAAAATTTGTGAATCCGGCTATCCCCCCCCAAAAAAAAAAACAATAACTAGATAAATTTTTAAAAAAGCCTAGATGGATAAAAAATTTGTACATATGTTTAGAATCTCTCTGTCTGTATTTTTGAATGTATGTAAATGCTGTTATTAAAATAATTCAACCCAGCAATTTTGAAAATTTATATGTTACAATTTTTATATGTTTCAAATTGTGACATTTGTTTCGCAGTTTTTGCATATAAAGTGTGAATCTTTATCAATTTTAAACTAAATTTATGAAAGAATTAACCATCTAATAGTCTATATTTTTGTATACTTAATTGAAATTTGTAGATTTTTAAGTAAATTTTGAACCCAATTAATTCGAAAAATGCCTTCTTTGCTATTATAAGCCGAGTACAAATGATCATGTTAACTTATAAAGTAAAAGCTGAAGGAATAAAATTTGGCGTATAGACCTGGCATCTAAAAGGGTTTATTCGTCCTAAATTTTGAACCAAATCTATCTTGAGATTGACTGTCTATTGGTCTG
>JAOUZG010042375.1:149615-170642 GCA_026289955.1 Argiope argentata
AGTTTAATACATAAAAAATTCCTTCGACAAATTTGATTCAAAATTTAGTACAGACCAACAAATTTCTTTAATAGATTTGATCCAAAATTTATACACAGATCAACAAATGCCTTTGAGAGATTTGATGCAAAATTTACTATAGACTAACAAATTCCTTTGAGAGATTTGATGCAAAATTTACTATAGACTAACAAATGCCTTTGAGATATTCGATCCAAAATTTACTGTAGACAAACAAATGCCTTTGAGATATTTGACCAAAATTTAATGGACCAACAAATGTCTTTGAGAGATTTGATCCAAATTTAATAAAAATCTATGGAGTTGATTAATTGAACTTTATACCAAACTTTATCAACACAGCTATTTGCGATTTTGAACTATCCCGTTCAAATGCTTACGGATAGACAGATAGACTTTCCTTTTACAATTTCGTCCACAAAATAAGTATTAGACAAATGTCACATTTCATTGCGCTTCTTCAATGCTTTCTTTTTAATCGTATGCACAGACGTACAGAAATGATTTTGCAAATGTACTTTCAGTCACAGAGATCCCATATGTGGAGATTCATTAAAATCTGGAAGTCGAATTATTTTTTTAACAATTACAATATCCTCTTATGGCCATATTTGGCATAAGAGAAATAATTTTTTTTAGATTAAGAGTTAAATGATACAGAAATTAATGCTAGAAATGAAAAAAAATCACCTACTTTTTAAGAGTAACTTCATTAAGTAAGCTTAACGCCAACGAGACGGAAATGCTTCCTGTAGTTCATTGACCTAAATTAAGAAATGCATGCGATGACGGATTAAACTTTGTTTTCGCTTCTTAACCTCAGTATTAAAAGAGCTAATTCTTTCAGAGCTAATCTCAAGAAATAAAGTTGATACCAATTATATTTTAATGATGCTTTTCCGTTAGCCGGGGCACAAACGAAAAATCGCCAAGGAAATTTGGCGGGTTTCTACATTATTTGGGGATTTTTTGCATTAAAATCTCTAAGAAATTTGGCGAAATTCTATATTATTTGGCGGTTTTATGCTTGAGCGCGACTAGCGAAGAAGCATTATGTTTACTATAATTCGTCCCCTCCTATTTTTTTTGGTAATGTTCTATTTTAATTAATATTAAATGCATATGGAAGATTTCTAGTTTGTTTGTTTTCAGAAAATATTTCATAAATTTAACTCTCGTTTCTTGGTGTAATTAGATTGACCGAATTTTAAAAGAAAAAAATTCTGCTTAAACAGCTCAAAATATTTTATAATATATCATATGTAGACCCACGATTATCATACTTCGTCATTTTTATTTTAGAATAACTTGGAAACATCCAACTTTATAAATAGCTATAATGGTCAACAAATGCTGTTTACATTAAAAAATAAATTAAGATTTAAAGTTTGTATAATTTCGTTTATCAAAATGAAAAAAAAAAAACACATTAAATATTCTACAGCAAGGAGCATTCGAGGTAGAAGTATCAAATGTAGAACTTTCTTGCTTCTTAGATAGAAGTTGTTCAATGAGAAAGAATTTCAAAAAATTTGATATAATTTTATTTGGAAATTAACAGAGATTTTAACATTTCTCTACGATAGTTAAAAAAATATTACAGCGTGAAAATTTTTTTTTCGACAAATTAAAATTCAATCAGTTGTCTTTTCTATAAAACTAATTTTATTTCTGTGCAATATTTTTTTCTAATTTTTATAAATTTTTAATGCATTTTTAAACGCGTCATTTTCTTGTTTAGGTTATTGCGTTTATACTGAAGCACGTTGCTTCAATAATATGTTCATAAACTTCGTTCAAGTTCACATACTAAATCATAACCAAAAATACATAAAAAAATATTTAAACTCAATTCCTACTTAGGTCAACAAAGAAAATTTTCTACTTTAGTTTCTCTTTGTTATATAATTGCAATTAATATAAATGATTTATCAAAAAATTATGCCTTTACACAACAAAATAAAGTCTGTATCCACTGAAAATAAATCAGAGCACACTGGGCATGCGTGAATTTTCACCGTCAATTGTGACAACGCTAATGCTTGAATTTTCTACGCCAGCTGGGGTAACGCAATACAAATTAGAAATTTTTAATTTTCATTATCCTGTATTATTTTAATTCAAAAGTTCTTCAAAATGAATCCGAAAAATCGATTAATTAACAGCATTTGATTTTAAATACATTAAATGCTCAGAAAATAAACAGAATCGTTTGAATAGTCGGTCGAAAACATGCTAAGCCTAATTTCATTGGCTTAACATCGCGTGGAGAAAAAATAAATTGAAATATTACTCATTTGGCGGTGGAGAAATGAAAATTTTTGGCAGGAAAGTTAGTTTTTAATTAATTAATAAAAAATTAACAGAATCAATGAATTAATATTTGAAAAAACTGTTTTAACATCGAATGTCATCCGTGACCAATTTAAAAAAATGTATTTGGACTTGAAAGGATGAAAAGAAATTATTTTATTAACGACTGAAAATTTGACGAAGATATATATAGGGACAGTGTGAACTAATAGTTGGAATTGGAAAAGACAATTTAAAAAATGAAATAAAGGTTAACGATTCAAAACTAAAACTTTAGTACACTTCAATAATTCAAAATAAAGAATTTAATAGTTTACTTTTTTAAAATATAAATTGTATTTAAAATGTACATATATTGCTTGCAACATTCATTTATTATTTCAACTCTTAAATCGTTATAAGCCTCGCCATTATTTAACATTCAGCATAGAAGATGAATTAAATTTAGATGTTTAGTTATAACACTTATGCAAATTCTGAAAGAAAGCCAGAAGTTCACATAGGCGAATATTCTAATGCTGACGAAGACATCTAACAATAACCCACCTGTCTACCTGGGCCATAAGAGATCAAAAGCAAGGCTGCCCTCAAGGATCGTGCAGTGGTCCAGCTCTATGGAACTTGGTGGCAAACGATCTGCTTAGCAAAATTTTACCTGCCCATACAACTATCCAAGCATTCGCCGATGATTTTGTTCTAGTCATTAAAGCGAAAACAAAAGAAAATCTAAGACAAAATACGCAAGAATCAATAGCGCATTTCATATCCTGGGCTAACTTAAATAATTTAGAAGTGTCCACCGGGAAAACGAACTTTACTCTGTTCAGTAAATGAGCAACAGGACCTAGAATCTACTGGAAAGGAAAAAGAATAAAGCAGACACATTCAATTAAATACCTAGGTGTCTATATTGATGACAAATTGAATTGGAATACTCACCTAAAGTACTTATCATTGAAAGCACAACGACAACAATTCAATTTTCTTAAAATAGCCGGCAAATCTTGGGGAATTAAACATTGGCACAGAAAATTTTTGTACAAGACAGTCATTGAAAGGATGCTTGCACATGGAGCAGGAGTTTGGTGCCTTCACCCGACGGTTCGATTGGCAAGAAAGCTCTCTTCCATCCAAAGAGGTTTTTTGTTAGCAATTTCGGGAGCGTATAAGACCACGTCTACTGCAGCTCTTCAAGTTATTCTTGGCTTGCCTCCTCTTCATCTACAACTTCAGATGATTGCAAGAATGACTGAACTGCACAGACTCCCTCCATGGAATCGTTCATGATATGCCACATATCAACCCATGTGAGTATGAATACAGAGCTTCGGGCTGGACGTCACACCCCTCTAAACATCTCCATGCCCATCAAACTTCATTGGAAGAGGGTGGGTCTCAGAATTTTGGACTCCGAATATATATGGATGGGTCAAAATCATCAACAGGAGTTGGGGTGGCATTTTGTGTCATGCAGGATGCAGCCACTATACACCAGTAGTCAACCAGCCAATTGAAGGAAAACACGATCTTCCAAGCTGAGCTCCTAGCACTCAATAGAGCAGTGAATTACGCAACCTCTCTTCCTTCATCTGATCCAATCACTATTTATGTCGACAATAAAGCAAGTATACAAGCCTCAAGTTCTTCAAAATTCAATAACCAATTAGCAAGAGATACCTTCTCCCTTCTTCTTGAAAACCCTCATATTAAAATTTCATGGATCAAGGCACATGTAGACTATGACGGGAATGAAGCGACGGACAAACTAGCCAAAACAGCGGCTAATGCGAATGAAGATCGGAATCTAATGAAGCTTCCAAGATCTCATCTAAAAAACATCCTCCTAATCGATATGATGACAAGATGGCAAAAGGAATGGGAAGAACGCGAAACAGGTCGTTCCATATATAATATAATACCGAAAGTCTCTCTCTACGCTACCAACTGGGACAGAGCGAATGTCCTTTTCTTCACTGGACACGGCCCATTCCCGACATACCTTTACAGATTCCATCTAGCCAACTCTCCTTACTGTAGCTGTGGGGAAATAGGATCTCCAATTCACTATGCCACAGAATGCCTACAGACTCTCTCATGGCACATGAGAAAGCCAGAAAGAAGTCTGGAAGAAGAATGGTACAGGAGAGTTGCAACAAACACCCTTTCACGTAGCAAAATCAGCTCCATAGTAAACCATATTCATAAATATCAAGACCTCTTCAAGGGGGATCATATGTTGCAATCTAATAAATTAGTGTATATTTGTGAT
This sequence comes from Argiope argentata, assembly GCA_026289955.1. Taxonomy (NCBI): domain Eukaryota; kingdom Metazoa; phylum Arthropoda; class Arachnida; order Araneae; family Araneidae; genus Argiope; species Argiope argentata. Next base: position 154,219 of record JAOUZG010042375.1, read on the forward strand.
GGTAGAGATTATTTTTACCTTCTCGTATATGTAGTATGGGAAAAGTATAAAAAATTATAGCTGTGTTTCTTGATTTTACAACAATTTATCTGATAATGAAGGTTGTATCCTGATTGAAAGGACTTGAAGACACAGGTTGTCTTTTTTATGCTTTATTGATTAGCATCAACAACAAAAGGCACATGATTACGCCATAATGCAGCTGGCCAAGATAACTAACTGCAAGTACAATTTTCGGGAGAGAGTCGAGATCACACTTCCCCTAGTACCCGAGTCGCGGTCGCTTCTGCTAGAAAAAAAATTATACTACCATCAACAGTGAGACCACGTGGAGTTTACATAATTGACAGCTAGCTTCGCCCACGAAGACCACGTGATTAACTAAATTCTCAACAGAAAACTTCGTACAAGTCAAATACAAACTCGAGATTCGAACGAATCTCTATATTTAGATCAACTGAAGTTCGAAAAGATCTTTGTTGGAAAAAAAGATTATTCAAATATGCTTTAAGCTAGGCAAATGAAATTTGGTACACCGTCTATGAAATATTTATAGATTTTTATCATTGAATCCTTTTATTTATTGAACCCTTTCAGAAATCTGCCTGCCCGGTTGTTCGAATTTAAATTAACATATCTACAAAACTAAAAGTGGTAGATAGATCAAATTCGGCACACAGGTTTAACATCCATATTGCAGTCAACTATTGAATGTTGATCCAAATCCCATTTGGAGTTGACCGTCTGTCGGTACGTACATTGAGAAACATATAAACGCGGTAATTCAAAAACGTAACGATTTGAATGTATTAAATACGGTATGCGACTCTGGGCTTATAAAGGTAATTTTACATTACATTTTTACCTTCTTTGCTTTTTTAAAACACAAATTCGATATTTTAATACTATTAACAACTTGCCAGAAAATAACCGCTAAAAAGATCTCTTTAAGGAGGATACGACAGATTCTGCAATAATACTGAAGTCGTGTCAAAGTTAAATATTTCGTAGTTATTGTATACTAATTTTGTGGAAGACATTTTTTTTGGTATAGCATCTTTATTAGTGTATACGAGAAAGTTTTGGAGAGACCACTCTAGCTGATTATATTATTTTATACAAAGTACATACAAGATTTACAATGGATTATAAGTTCAATACCTTAAGTTTGAAGAATCTTTGGTTTTGGATTAGTAATGGGAAAATTCAAATTTTAGATCGAAGGAAAATGAAAATGTATAATCTCTTTTTGATTATCGGCAATTTTTAGTCTCAAAGTTTTGCTGAAAATTTAATTATATTAGGAAAGGCTGTTAATCCACAAATTCTGTGTAAAAAAAAAACTTCGGTTGATTGAAAAAAGACTGTTAATCTCGATGTCCTACGAAAAAAATTCCAAGCAAAAAATGTGGCCACGTTATTTTATTTTTTTATCATGGAGAAATAATAGCTGTTAATTCCAAAATGCTCCTAGAAGAATTCCAGCTGTTGAAAAAAAGAGTTGAGTAAAACATATAAATATATCAATGGGCTCTTTTAACATCTGCATAAAAAAAATCTTGTATGTGTATAATCTGTTGAGTATTAAGACTCCCTAACGTTAATTAAAAATTATTCAACCACCATTGCCAGATTTCATGAGTAAGCGAAAAGTTCCTGTAGAAAAGACGTAGTAAGTTAAACCAATTTAACTTTTCCATCACTTTTTATACCGAATTTATAGCAAAATGACTATTTTAACAATATTACAGGCTGAGCTGCGCTATTTATTGGTACAACAATGATATGAAAAATGGGTGCTAAAAGAAATTACCATTCTTCAGATTTGGAAGAATTTTCTCAGAGAATGAATTTCTGTTATTCCTGATTGGTCTAAATTCAAAATCAAAGCAAGCAACAATTTTTAATCACGGTGTGAATTCAAAAAAAAACTTTTGTTTTTAGTTCTATTTTGACTACGATAATTTTAACCTGAAAAGGATAAATTGTAAATTATGTATGATAGGATTATGTGTGATATGATTATTCAGTTAACCACGCGATCTTCTTGGGAGGAGCCAGCTGCCAATCATGTAAACACCATATGATCTCACCATTAATATTAGTATATGTTGTTGTTTTTTCCATTGGAAGCGAACTTGACCCTGGTACTAGGAGGAGTGTGATCTTGGTTCTTTTCTGGAAATTTTATGTGTAGTTCTCTAGGTATGCTACACTATGACGTAATCATGTGTCTTTTGTTGTTGATGCTAACCAACAAACCACATAAAAGACAACCTGTGTCTTCAAGTCATTTCATTCAGGATACAATCTTCTCTATCAAATAAATTATTGTGTAATCAAGAAAAGCAATAATTATTATCAATGTTCTTTCTTTCTTGCCATTGTTCATTCCACTAATTCTTATCTTATATTTTAAGGTACATAGACCGGCAGGAAATTGATATTCAAGCTACTAAACTCTGAAAATTCTACTGAGTAATATGCAAATAATTTCTTTCTGTTAATTTTTTTAATCCTTAAATCTTTTTAAGGAGGCTAATACTTTTATTCCGGCTGAAAATATCCTCTGTAAAAACAAGATGCTATTTTTCTACATTTTTTATAGCTTTCGACTACCAAATAATTGCTGAAATACCATTCACCATGTACACACGCATCATAAAAATACATAAGTGTTTTTTCTAACATCCCTTTACCTCTAAAAAAGTGAACCTATTCAGTATTTCATTGCAAAATTATATTCTTCAATTAGATAAAATAGAATAAAATACTATAAGACTGAAACGTTACAAAAACTTAGAAAAATATTTCTCTAAATAGAACATTTTTGTTCAATTAGAGCATCGCTCCAACAGGAAACACAATATTTAAATTAATTCTTTTAAATATGATTTATCCTTATTCTAAAACTCTTTACAGGTTATAATGATCTGTTTTGAATCGTTATACCATGCGATTAATTACATAAAATAGATATTTTGAATTAGGTTTTTTAAAGTTATAGTTTGGCCTTATACTATAACAACAAATTGTGGTGTTTTGAATCGTTAAAAAATAATAATTAATAAAAATATGATTTAGTCTTATTCTAAAACTTTTGGAAAATTGTAATGATCTGTTTTGAATTGCTGCATCATATGAATAAACATATAAAATAGATATTTTGAATAAGATTTTTAAAAAATTATAGTTGGACCTTATCCTATAACAAAAAGTTGTGGTGATCTGTTTTGAATCGTTATACCATGCGAATAAAATGTATAAAATATACTTTGAATCGGAATTTTAAAAAAATATCTGATAACTCTCGACAGGTTGTGGTGATATTTTTTTGAATTGCTATATCATATGAATAAACGTATTAAACAGACATTTTAAATCCAATTTTAAAAATATATGATTTGACTTAAATTTACAAATCTTGTCAGGTTGTGGTGATCTTTTTTGAATCATTATACCAAATGAATCATCATTAAATAGATATATTTATTTTTAAAAGATATTTTTTGAACTGAATCCACAATTCTGGTCAGGTTGAAGTACTCTATTTTGAATCTTTAAACCATGCGAATAAACACAAAATGTATGTTTTAAATCAGAATTTTAAAAAATATATAATTTGGCCTTATTCTATAACTCAACAAATTGTGGTGATCTGTTTTTAATCGTTATACAATGCGAAAATAATTTATAAAATGCATTTTAAATCGCAATTTTTTAAAATTTGATCTGAGTTTCTTTTAAAACTCTTGACAAGTTGTAGTGATCTTATTTTGAATCATTAACATATAAAATATATTTTTATCAGATTTTTTAAAGATATAATTTGGCCTTAATCTTCAAATCTTTTCAGGTTATGCTGATCTGTTTTGAATCGTTATACCATGAGAGTCAAATGTATAAAATATATTTTATATCGGAATTTTTTTTAAAAAAATATGATTTGGCCTTATTTTATAACTTTTTACAGCCTGTGGTGATCTGTTTTGAATCGAATAAACATATACAATAGATATTTTGAATCAGATTTTTTTAGAATTATTTTTTGGCCTTATCGTTAACAACAGTTATAGTATACTGTAGATTGTAGTATATAGTAGTATATATTTGTAGTATATAGTAGTGATCTGTTTTGAATCAATACACCAAGCGATTAAATGTATAAAATATACTTAAAATCAGAATTTTTTAAAATAAAATTTTACTTTATTTTATAACTTTTGGCAGGTTATGGTGGTCTGTTTTAAAATTTCTACATCATACGAATAAACATATTAAAACTACATTTTAAATCAGATTTTTTTTTAAAATTTGATTTGCCCTTATTCTAAAATTCTCGTCAGATTGTGGTGATCTGTTTTGAATTGTTACATCATGCGAATAAACATGTAAAATAACTATTTTAAATCGGTTTCATTTCCTGATTCGTATCTGAACGCTTCAAAACCATCGACCCTGAAGTCATTTCATAACAACTTCTGACTCTTCATAACCTTGCACACAAAACATCTGATCAGCAAGCAAGTGCGTCACAACAAAAATATCGTATTTCGTTGTTCGCCTCTTCCTACACACTCATTTTGTTTGTTTCCTCATTCACTTTTGTTAATCTGCTTGTTCTGCCTCTTTGGGACTCACGCCTACCAGCTGCTTATGCTGCTGCAGCCTTTTCTAAAGCATCTAGGAAACAGCATGACCAGTTCGCATTCATCAATGCCGCCTTGTTAACTGCGTTCTATCAAAAACCACGTCCAGCCTTCTTATTCTCTCCTCAAGTAAATTAGCTTGGCTGCGACATCGTTTTTATTCTTTCTTTTAGGGTCGTTGTTCGCAGTCGTGTGCTCAATAAAATGTAAATTCAGACTTGTAAGCATATAGAGGAATTAGAGGCAATACGAAAGTATTTGAAGTTAAACACCGCTTTAAGGTTTCTCGTTTATAATTCCTGTGTATTTATACGTCCTTTCACCACAGCCTCCATTGTTATATCAAAATACATCGTTTATGCGTTACAAAAGATGCAGAAATTTCCCCCTTTTTAAAATTAGTAATTTTTTTGCATCTGTAATTATTCCCTGTTTTTTTTAAAATGAACCACTTATTCTTTATATTAGGTAGAGACGGATTTCTAACTATAAGCGGATTTAAATGCTTCCTCGGATCAAATCCATCAAAGAACTGACCATCTGCCAGGCTTTTTTTAAAGCACAGTTTTTTTAGAGAGTAATATCTCGAAAACAGAATTATTTTAAATATCTGAAATTTGATATGTGATCTTGTGGCTTCAATTGTAGTCCCCTTATGGGCCCAGATTAGCTTACTTCAGACCAGGTAAAAAATTCGTTGTACCCCTAATTTTCTAACGTCTCATAGACGTCTATGGTATTTTTCGTTAATTAATTCAAAACTATATTTAAACTTAACTTAAAATGTCCTTAGTCTTAAATCGAAGTACCACATTTAATCATTGAATTTAAAATGCAATCTGACAAAATGCTAAGGTAAAATTTATATTATACTGCTTCCTACTACTATCTTAAGCCTCTGTATATAAGACAAACTCCTAAATCTCAAAAACTAAATATCAATACATTGTTGAATGAAAAATAATCAATTTTCTCAACAATTATTTCAATTTGAGAGTTCCCTTTAATGAAGGGGGGGTCGGGGCAACTGCCTCGTATACCCTTGCCTTAGTCTGGCTCTGAGTTCCTTATTAACTTTTGTTTTTAAATTGTGCAAAAAAAGCATCCAAAATAAATATTTAGTACATTAATTCAGTAAATGGACGTGTCCTTGAGTGGAAATCTAATAAATCCAATTGGAGAGTCCTAATGTGGAAATCTAGTGGAGTAGAAATCCTTTTGGAGAGTCCTAGAGTGGAAATCTAATAGAGTAGAAATCCAAATGGGAAGTCCTAGAGTGGAAATCTAATAGAGTAGAAACCAATTGGAGAGTCCTAGAGTGGAAATCTAATAGAATAGAAATCCTGTTGGGGAGTCTTAGAGTGGAAATCTAATGGAGTAGAAATCCAAGTGGAGAGTTCTAGAGTGGAAATCCGTACTAATTGAATCATTTCATACTCATCGTATTTTTGGAACAAACACTCAATGAATATTAGTGAAAAATTAAAGGTTTAGAGGCATAACTCATATCTAGTCAGGTTATCTCATCAGGAATTCATACACGGAGATGACACATAGTGCATATGAATGCTCGGTTTAAAGCGTGGAACATTCATGAATTGTTTCATTATATTAACAAAACGAGATATGTGTTAGATTGAGCCTTGTAATTTTGAAAGGCTGTCATTTGATAAAAATGGAACCTCAGCTGACGTCCCAAATCCGATTTCCGCACCACATCAGTAAGTGGATGTTTGATCCTTAACGACAGTTTTTACATATATCAAATCCGCGTACAAGACAAATCTTTTTAGTGCAATTGGATTCCGAACTAGGAACTTCGAAGCCGAAATTTTAACCATTAGATCACTTTTTCAAAGTCGATTTCTTTTTCGCTATTACATTTTCTATGTGGAAAAATATGTAATACATAAAATTAAGTCCATTGTTGCTTAGGTCAACAAAGAAAACTTTCATTTTAGTTACTTTTTATTAAATAATTACAGTTAATATAAATAATTTATCTAAAGATAATTGATTTTTTACAAGAATTGAACACACATTCTTCACCTTCAAGTGAAAAATGCTGAAATCCTCTCATTTTACCGATTGAGCTACTGCCTTTTGATTTTAATTTTCTTTACAAACCGCTAAAACTTTATTTAAAATATTAAAAATCAATCAAATTTAATTAATTCTTAATAAAACAAACAAACTGCAATCAAACAAGCTTCTCCTGGGCTATACTAATATAGTTGACTACTTACTTCAAAACAAGTAATATAAAAAAAAAGTCTATTCCTACATATGCCAACAAAGAAAAATTTCATTTTAGCTATTTTTTATTAAAAAATTACGATTAATATAAATAATTAATCAAAAAATGGTCGATTTTCGCAAGAATCGAACTCGCATTCTTCACCTTCAGTTGAAAAATACTGAAATCCTTGCATTTTATCGATCGAGCCTGTTGCTTTCTAGTTTCATTACAAACTGCTAAAACTCAATCAAAAGTATTAAAAAATTAATTAAGTTTTATGAATGATTTAATATTTGAAAACACTATATTAACATCGAGTGTCATCCACTACAAGTTTTAAAAAATGTATTTGAACTTGAGTGGAATAGTAAAAAGTATTTCATTAACGATTGAAAATTTGAACAAGATATATAAATATATATAGGGAGAATGTGAATTAATAGCAAGAATTGAAGAAGAATCACCTAAATCATGGCTTAAAAATGAAGGCATTTGCGTTATTAACAACATGAGTTTCGTGAAGCGCTTGATTGATAGTGATGGATTTAGCACGCACCAGATCCGCATACGTGACGAATATTTTCAATGAAATCTGGTCCCGAACCAAAAATCCTGAAACCGAATACCTTACCATTAGATCATCGCGGTTCCCGATATTGGTTCTTTTCCGTAAGCAGGGCGTCAGCGAAATATCGCCAAATATTGTTGAATTCCGCCAAATTTCTTACAATAATTTTAAAGAAAAACATCGCCAAATAATGCTGAATTGCGCCAATTCTTGGCCAAAACTCGCCAAATAATTGGCGAGTTTTTGCTGCCACCTGACTAACGGAAAAGTACCCAGGGCCCGACTTAGCCCAGTTGGGGCCGCGGGCAAAAACTTTTTTGGGGCCCCTTCTGCTTTACTACTTTAGTAATGAAGAACATACATTAAAGAAAGAAACGTAAAATAAAATTCCTATTCGGTTTGGGGCCCCCACTTATGTGGGGGCCCAGGGCAGCTGCCCCGTATGCCCCTGCCTTAGTCAGGCTCTGAAAGTACCCGGATATTGATTAAAATCTCATAATGGAATCTTTTGATAGACATTACGCTTCCTAATCGAAAAAATAAGAACTTCAAAAATGCAGTTTAAAAAAACTGAGACATTTTCCTTATCAACAGCACGAGTTTAGTGAAACAGAAAACAGAAACTAACTACTTGATCAACTTATTGAAATATAATTGATGGGAATTTTCAAATAAATTAAATGATAAGATATCAAATTTGATTACTTGGCGAGCATAAAATTTATGCTTGATACTTCTGACAGAGGAAAAAAGTTCGTTTACAATTAAGAAATATTTTGAGTTTTACGGGGGAAAAAATGAAAAAAAGATGCGTCGTCGTAATATTTGAAGGGAGGAGCAGTTACTGTTTTTCGCTTCACCAACGGAGCGATACCGACCGGGTACCCGTCTCGCTAAAAAGCAAACGTTGAATTCCCCCCCCCCCCCCCCAACTTTCACACAAGGATGACAAAGAAAAACCATCCAAAGCGTGACTGGGAGGAAGTAAGAAAAAAGTAATGAAGTCTCATTATCGTCACAGTTCATGGCCTCAAAAGCGTTGAGCCTCTACTGTCAGAGCTCTTTTCGATTGCGAGAAAAAGAGGGCGTCGAGGGTTGAGAAGAACATCGATTTTTATATACAAGTTATTTTGATCTAGACACGTTAGCAGACAATGTTTATGAAAATATGAGATCTAAAAAATATGCGAATATCTTGTCCAAAACATAATAGCATGGTGATAGTTAAACCGACGCCTACCTTGATTGCATCAGTTGTTGCCTTCCCAGCTTAGTTATTCTATACCAGGGCTTCTCAAACTTTTAGACATTGTGACCCCCTTTTTAGACTAAGTATTTTGGCAACCTCCCCCCCCCAATGTTTTAACTCTGTCTAAAGTTTAGACAGAGATTTTAAAAAAACTTACGGTTCTGTGTCATTTGCGCTCAATCCCATTAGAGCTAACTCATTAGAGGGTGTCATTTGCGCTCAAGCCTTCAAAAGAGTACCACATTATAACTTTTATCTTTGTATGTAAAATTTGGCGATTTTACAATGTGCGCCATATGGTAATCAATCATCGTCACAGTGAGAATGACACTCCATATCTCTGATAACGTTAAAAGGCAGCCGTGGGAAAAATGCTAATGACCGTTACCGCGTTTCAAACGATTGATAAAAGTAATAAGTAGAGTGAGCGAAATTTGCTTTCAAAATTTACTATAAAGGAACATGTTCATAATTTTCCTACACTGAAGACATTTATGAAAATTATAATTTTGATGCACGTAATACAAATTTAATCTATCAAAGTGAACTATATTTTTTAGTGTTAGGAGGATTTTATCTTTTTATGACTTAAAGTGTAATTTTATTTAACAAAATGAAAAAAAACATAAAAAGTGTTTTTTATTCAAATTTAAATGGATATCAATAATGTTTAGTTCTTTCAATATGTATGTATGCTTTTATGTATATATATTCTACAAACGGATACTTGAAATGAGCTAATGTACTTTTTTACGTTAAAGTTGTTCTAATAAGTTATATTTTTTTGCAAAATAATAAGCGCTTCGGCTATAATAAATTATAAGAATCATATTTAAAATTTAAAAAAACAGCTGCTGGTTAATTCTCAAGGGGAGAAAAGCATATTTTCAAATTGAAAGTGTTGATAATTACTGAAATTCCTTCAAATCTGAAATACATTACTTCATTTCCTAGCCCATTTACTGTTTTGTGGTACATTAGATTATGTATAGTTACAGATTTAACTATACATAATCTAATGTACCACAAGCGATATTTAAATGCAGCATCTACACGTACTACATTAAAGCGCTTGATTCTCAGATACAGCATCATGTGCTAAAGTTCTATTCGCAGGTAATAAAGTAGTAAATTTCTGTTTAATTTTCTTAAAAGCGGTAGCAGCAGGGATTTAATACAAATTTTAAATCTATCCTAGATCTAAGCATGAAAGAAAACTAGAAATTAAATATGTTACTTTATATTTTATTCCTTCCTTTTTTTATCCTTCTTTTTTCATCTTTGAATTTCTTGCCTTTATTGTAACCGAAAGTGAAATTACAATAGCAAATGTTTGAATATTAAGGCGTAAGATAAGACCAATTTCATAGCTATGACAGAAAGGTTTCTGAAGTTACTTTTTTTCTAAAAAGCATTACATCGTTGCACTTAGGAATAAGTTTTTCTTTTTTAAATCCTGCTTCCAGACATACTTCCAATTACAAAATTTCATTAAAAAAGGTAGGCAATTGAGCATATATATATATATATATATATAATGAAAAATCACATTTAAATGATTTACTGAAAATAAATAGCAGAGTCGTGGTCGAAATCATGGAGAATACAGGTTGAATTTTTAGTTCTTTTTATTCCATCACTGGAGCAGACATTATTTACAAGCGAAGGCGACGTGCACAACACAGAACGACACAACGGAATTCACGAAAGCTAAATGTACAAAAGAGGGCGGGAAATCATTATCCCTGGTCTTAAATACCAAGACTTATATCTAAACTAAGAAATGAATTAACTTTATCAGTGGATATTTGATAAATCATTGCTGATTAATTCAAAAAGTCAGTCCTTATATCACATGAACCCTATCACATATGCCCAAGTGTTATTAATAAGTGTTATAATGCAATTCTGAATAGGTGTCGAAGGAGTTAATTTGGAGCAAATTTTTATGCCCTTTAATTAATACAATTCCAGGATATTTTTTAAAATAATTTATTGAAAAGGTTATAAATATGTTATAGGCTTTAGCAAAGCAGAAATAGAATTTAAACAGCTTGAAATTAATAATGTTAGGTTATTCTTTTTTGAGGGGTGGAAGGAGGCTCCCCCAAAGGGGCTTAAATTAGAATTTAAATTATTTTCTGAATTTGATGTTCAGATCAAGAGGTCTATCCATACTCTCAGAAAGCATTTATAATCATTATCATTAATTGGAGTTGGAAAAAAACTAAAGAAAAAAATTATAATTAATATAAAAAGACACCAAACAATATATGTGCTTTTATATCTTGAGGAATAAACGAATAAAAAAAGAAATGCAACAGTTCATAAAATATCAAACTTGAGTTTAGATTTTATATGTTGATAGGAACTAGAAAATCAAAACCCATTTTGTACTATTGAACTGATTTAATGAATCTGATTTAAATAAATAATGTAATTTTATTTCTACTAAAATGACATAAAACTTTAGTACTAGCGAGTTTAAAAACATAAAATGACATGAAAGCTATGATGATGACATGAAAGCTATATGAGATTTAAAAAATTTCAAACTTTTATATCTACAATTATTATAATAAAAATTTTATACACCTATAGTTTTAAACGACCAGTTTTCAAACATTATTTCAATTTCCTTCCAGCTATATTGCAAATATTTGACAAATTAACAATTATTTTATAGGTTTGCTATTCTAAAATTTAATATTATAGTTTTTAGTGACAATTTTAAAAAGATTATTTAATTATTTTTGACTATATCACAATCAGGGTGGATATTAAGATTTTTCAATATTTAGTATAAATTATAGTTTGGCATAGTATAATATTCAAACAAATTAAGTAGTTTTAAGGAAAGGCTAAAAATGTAATAATTATTTTATTTTCATTTTAAAAAATTTCAAATATGGATGGTAATTTACACATTTGCTTGTCTTATATGATCTAAAACAAACTTTGTTTCATTTTCCGTTGAAGACAATTTTATTCAAATTACATAAAGTGTTAGATAATTATTCAATTTATTTGATGTTTTCTATATAAGGAGTCTTTTCCCCAACTGAAATATTCGACTATTTTAAGAAGGATTTTTTAAAAGCATAACTGCTGTTTAAATTTATAATTTACAAGGAAATAAATATTATAATTTCATGCTGAATAATTTAGAATCTTTGAAGCATAATATCTTATCAAATGTGATAGCAAATAAGTGTTAGTAATAAGTATTAAGGAAATGCGTTTGCTTTTAGTTTCATCATCATCTTTAAGATAATTAGATAAAATTATTTAGCAGTAGACATGTGCGTTTTAAAAATTTCTTTGAAATACTTCAACATTGTAAAGTGGTTATTCAATGTATCAATAAAAAAAACACTTGTAAGTATATATAAATAGCTTATTAAGAAAATGCTATTATTCAAATATATTACACAAATCAAATAAATTATTTCAATTCAACAGTTTTTAAAATACACAAAACATTCTCTTCATCTTCATCTTCATTAAAAGGATTGTCGGAGCACCCGACCTTTAGAGAAAAGGTCTATCTCCTTAATGATGTGGCTGTTAAAGGCTATTGCTTTTGATATACTACCATGACTTAAGGATTTAACAGAGCGAATTTAACTTGTAGTCCCAAAATCACATAAAATTTGGATAAAACTTAACCATTGGAGACACTTAGAATTTTTGGCGAATTTTTTGACACAAAATATTCTCTTTCACACTGCAACTTAAATACAATTTTAACCATTGATGGTAAGTAGAAAGATTGATATATGCAAAAAAGTAAGAAAGAGTAACCAATGAAAAAATATTCATATTACCTAAAAGCATTTTATTTCTTCAAGTTTACACTTGCTTAGTTTTTTCAGTTCTATTTTATTACTAAAAATTATTTTTCAACTATTATTGAATTATTTTTCGATTATTATTAGTATTATTTAAAAAAATTTCAAATAAAATGTTATTAATCATTACTTTAAAATAATTTTATAACAATTTTGTTATATTGGCAAGAGTTACAAGGCAGCTCTTTAAGTCCTTGTCAAAAGAATATTTTTCTACTGTTCGGTTTATTCTATCATCTAAATCAGGGATGCACAACCTATGCACCGCTGGCCAAAATTGGCCCGCATAGCCTTCGAAGTTGGCCCGTGAATGTTGTTAATAAAACATGACTAATTTAAAATGAAATGAGTCTTTTTTCAAATGAAAAAGGATAAAAATCTGAAAAGAAAACGATTCTGCATCAGAATAAATAATTAACAGTTGTTCATAAAGTTTATTTACTTTTTATTACGAAGCTTTTCATTTTGTTCCCTTCTTGGCTAACGGCGAGTACGATTTTCGTATAGGAAAAGCTCGCGAATGTGAAAAATTTCCACACATGAAAATGCAGTATGATGATCCAATTCAAATCTTTCATAAAGCATTTGATGATCGGTTTTCAGATTTTGAAAAGTGCCAAACGAAATTTGATGAATTTTCTTCTCCATTTTCTGTTGATGTTAATCTAGTGGATGAGAGTATGCAGTTGGCCTAAATTAAATTACAGAAGTCCGATTTTTTTTCAAAAATCAGTTCAAAGGTAAACCGATATTAGAATTTTATTAAGATTTGCTATAGGAATTTTTATGCTTAAAGAAAAATGCAGCTGCATGTGCAACTTTCTTAAAAGCACTTACATTCGTGAGCAAATTTTCTCACTAATTAATTTAAACAAATCAAAATTAAGAATGAGATGAGAATCTTTCTGCTGTTCTACGCATTGCTACAACTAATATTAAGCCCAACATAAAATCAATAACTTTAAATAAATTCATTATTTTTACTAATTTCGATTATTAATTTTTTTCTCAAAATTTAAATTGCGTTCTCTGTATAATTACCAAAAAGTTTTCCTCTGTTATTCTATTTCAAGTTTGCACCCTTTTTAGGAGGAATCTCTTTTTTTTAGGTTTAGGTAATCGTAGCTATAATGTTTGTGTTTTATTCATTTATTTATTGCATAATGTGTGCATGAATAAAATAAGTAAAGTAATAATTGTAATTCATGCGTATTGCCATAAAAAAAACTCCAATGTTTTCGCGTTTTTAATATTTTTTAGCATTTATGTGCTTTTTTGGCCCTCGCCAGGATCTCTTTTCATATTTTGGCCCCTCATCCTGAAAAGGTTGTGCATCCCTGAGCTAGATTTATATATTTTTTTGCTAATTAATTTTCATCTAAATTTAATCTAACCCCTAATCTAAAATAAACTATTAAAAATGTATACAGCGTTCTTAAAGAAAATTTTACTGTTTTACCGTGAGAAAAAAATCGAATATTTCGGAGATAAGGACCCTTTAACTATGTCACTTAATCTTATCAATGCGAGAAACGTGCATTCTTTTTAGCCCCTCTAGATGCACGCCAAGTTTTCCTGCCAAAGGTGATTAAATTGCAGTAAACCTACCATGTGAGCGCAAATGACACCCTCTAATGAGTTAGCGTTAATGAGACTGAGCGCAAGTGACACATTCCCAAACTTACACGTACTCAAGAGTTTGTAAAGTATGTGTCGGGTATTGGCGCCACATCCCTTGACACTTCATATTTCTCCTTACTCGTATCATCCCATCTCGAAATTTTGATTGAACAGTTTACAGATTACATTCCAGTTAAGGATATGAGTGGGGTTGTGTCAATAATCAATCCGTTCAGTGAGCAAGCCGTAACAAAAGATGAGCTAAGTGTCCGTCATCATGATAAACTAATAGAGATTTCAAGTGATCAGTCAGCTAAAGTAACTTTTAACATAGGTTATATCGACACATTTTGGATACGTATTAAAAAGGAATACCCAGAACTGTCCACAACAGCATTAAAAACGTTGATGTCATTTTCTACACATTACAACTGTAAACAAGGATTCTCCATAATGAAAAATTTAAAAACAAAATCAAGAAATTGTTTGACACTGGAAAATGACACTGTTTTGTGTGTTACAAAGCTCATTCCAGACATTAAAAAATTGGTTAATTCCAAACAAGCTTATGTATCCCATTAACTAATAAAACACAAACACCAACTTCTATGTTTATTAAAAACTTTATGTACACTTTTTTTTAATGAAAACTATAGCAATAAATTAATTTTCTTTATTTTCTTCCTCATCACCTTTTGAGAAAACCCTGTTCTATACGATCGTACATAGTGATCCTATACAGCGATCACTATGCAGGAAATTATTTCTGTACCTCCCCATATAGATCTAAGATCAATATACATTCAATTATATTACAGAAAAGAAAAAAACTGAATAAAAACAGGATATTTTTTTTAATGTTTATTATTTCTAATATTTAAAGCTTTAATTCGGAAATAATTAACTTCCGAACACTTTAAACAATTAACTTTTCAATTAGCAGAAAAGTAAATCGAAACGCTTCAATTAACTTTCCAATTCATTGCTTTCAGAAACAATTAACTTTTGAACTTTTTAAATAATTTTAAAAAAAGGTCAAATGTTTTTTTAATTTAATAATTAATCTTCTCCTTTTTCCTACTAAGAAATAAAAAATAATGTTTATTAATTTAATCATTAATCCTATTTTTTATTGTTGTTCGTTTGTTTCGGTTTGTTTATTCGTTTGTTGCTTCTATGAAATAAAAAAAGACGAATGCAAAAATTCTCCCTTGGAAAGTATTGATTATTATTAAAATACTAGTTTAAATATGAAACTATGCCGCTGAAGGTAGCATATTCCTTTTGTACCAAATATGCGAGTACCAAATTATATAATTTTAATGGTATTTAATGTTTCGGTACATCGAGCAATTTAAAGAATATGTAAGCCTAAAAATACCATCTTGTTAAAATTCGAGTTTACTTAATTCTTTAGATTTACTGGTGAATAAATATTGCTAAAAAAATTGGTATCATATTCAAGGTCACTGGGTCATTGGTATCATATTCAAGGTCACTGGATCATTGGTATCATATTCAAGGTTTCAGGTTCGAGACCCGATTCCACCGAGGAACCGTCGTGTAAGCGGGCTTAGTAAACGTTAAATCCATCCAGTTCAAAGAGCTTCCTGTTGGTCGCTGTGGGGAGCAGGATGGCAGCTCAAGTGTCGTCCTCGTCATTTGATCACGGTTACAGATTACGAGGTCCGTCCCAAAATATCCCTAGTGTTGCTCTAAAACAAGACATTAATATAATTAAAACTAAAACTATATTAAACTCGGTATCAAATTCTCAATATGCATTAATTGTGAATCATACTTTGTTTCTGTTTGTTTACTTCTGATGAATACAATGGTTTGTGTAATTTACTTGATGTAAATGTGAGGATTTATTTCGTTCAAAAAGAATCATAGGAAAATGTTTTTCGATTATTCCTAAATCATCCTTATTGTTATTATTATTTGAAATTCACATTCATGGGAAAATACATTAATGTCAAATGTTCCGATTTCAAATTCACGTGAGAAAATAATAACATACTTTTTCCCTCGAAACAACATTCTCTATTCTTTTTTTTCTGCAGTGCCACTGCATAAACAGGAATTCTTACACAGAATTCGAGCTTATCTGATTGAATTGTGTAGTGAACGCTTATTACATAGCAAAAAACAATTCTTTTATCTTGAAAATTGATAAGATTAAAAAAAAAATCTATCATTTCACTATAGAACAATAAAAAAAATATTTATTACATCAACAGTAAAA
>JAOUZG010042375.1:170742-183314 GCA_026289955.1 Argiope argentata
ATAATATAATATAATATGAATAAATGAACATATACAACGTTTAATATTTTATTTCTAAGTAACAATCAATTCCTTTAATACAGAGATAATTAAAAGCCTTTATTTTTCCGCTTTTAATGCATTTTTTATTAATTTTAACTGCAATTTTAATAATTAACATATTGACAAACTGTT
Source organism: Argiope argentata (assembly GCA_026289955.1). NCBI lineage: Eukaryota > Metazoa > Arthropoda > Arachnida > Araneae > Araneidae > Argiope > Argiope argentata. The sequence goes on from JAOUZG010042375.1 coordinate 170,917, forward strand.
ACTAACAATTTAACCATCACGTTAAGAGAGTTATTTTTAGTATTTCTCAAGAAAATATATTTTAAAAGGAGTCGTAAGACAAACGATAAAAACATTCCAAATACGTTTTAATACATGTTAAATATTCTAATAGTTAGTTTCATCTCGTTAATTTGAGAGTGCCAATTACAAAAAACACCGATTTACACTGTTGAATTTGGAAGCGAATTTCAAACATAGAAAAACATCCACAATGTAATATTTTGAAAATAAAATTATGCTTAATTTTTAGCAAATAAGCTCGTGGTTTTGCGATTCTAAACCGAATTAAAGGCCAAAATTAAATTTCTCTAAAAGGTATTTCATAAATTGTTTGAAATCTTAGGGGCCTCTAGACACTTGCTCTAGAAAATGCCTTAAATAGTTGCAACACAAAATATTGCTTGGAGCTTTTTTGGAAGGGGGGGGGGCGAAAAATAACTGATATTTATACAAGCAAACGCATGAGGCATACGTGACTTGAATAAATATTAACTGTTAGGCACAGATGCTTTACGTGGCATTTATTAAATAACTGATACTTTATACAAGCAAACACGTGAGGCATACGTGATTCATAACGACTTTAACTAATATTATCTGTTAGACACAGATGCTTTACGTGACAATGCTTTACGTTGCTTAATTACAAAGAGCAAAAACAGTACTTTTTTCCAAGATTTAAAATAATGAATTTAAAAACAAAGTGTGGAAACTAAATGTTGGTTTGCATTTTGTAGTAATCAAAATTACATATAGTAACATATAAAACATATAACATAAACAGTAGAGTATAAAATATGAACTATATTATTTAAATTACTTTATAGTAAGAAATTTGGTTTGAAAAATCAATTTCTTTTAATGATTTTAACACTAAATCCCGAATTCGTTTAGTATCGTATCGATTGCACCTCATTCTGTTTTAGTTTATCGCTAATCATCAAAATCAAAAATTAATTTCTTGTGTAAATTTCAAAATGTGTAAAGAAAAATAATTATGAAACAATTAAATATTTCCCTTTCACTTAATATTATTTCGCTACTGACCCCATAATAACGGAAAAATTCCATTTTCCAGTGATAAAGCACAATTAAATCGTTTGATCTTCTAAAACATAACCAAGACTTAGAACAGTCATAAGAGTGGAAAAAAAATAATGAAGTAACATTAGTTTTTGGTTAGAATTATTTTTCTTTGCGGATATTTTTTTTATTTGTCTATTATAGAATTTTTTTCTGTATTATCGTTTTTTTTCTATAATTCTTCCGGTTGATTAATTTACAGCACAATAATGGTTATCAGGATGACCTGAAATATTAAACAATCAAAAGCTAATCATAATCTGAACTGAATTTTCACAAATTAATCAAATATTTAATTATAGAATTAAACATTAAATAACAAAATACAAATTCACTGTATTTTGTTGTTCCCGTAAAATAAATACGATTGTCACTTATTCATCGGCATTACCGTTCTCAATTTTCCAACTTTTACAACAGGAAAAAACACACGGTTATACCAGAACAAACCGGATTTGTATAAAAGTCGGAATTGTTAGCTATTGGTTGTAAATATCATATTTTCTTTCTTCTAATTTAAATATGGAAAATTGAGATGGATAGTGTCGTTGGTTTCATCGAGAAACATGAGAAGCAATTTTATTCTTGATACGTCTAAATGAATAGTGTAAAATATTTTCTCAAAATCAGTTTATAGTTTTCGAATATTTTTGAAAGATATTAATCAATGGCTACGCCCAGATACAGATGAGACTCATGATATACAAACAGTAAAAAAAAATCCTTGGGAAGCGTTTTGCTTCGTTGCTTATTTTCTACTGCATTATCTGATATTGGAAATGATAAAAAAAAAGCTTTCCACGCGAATCTCAATTTAAACATCGCAATAATCATTACTAAGCATCATTATTTTAAGCACAATTTATTTTGTTTTAATAAAGTCTACTTAATTACAATGAGAAATTCCAAGCTTATTTTAAATTATATAAATTTTGTAAACAAAAATTAGAAAATTGCAGATAATCTTTTAAATTATATTTTTTCTATAATACTTAATTCAAAATAAAAAAGAATTTAACATGATATTTGAAATAAAAATATTATCACAGGAAAAGTTAATTTTTTTATTAATAAATAGTAATAATATATTTGAAAACGTAAATTATAACTCTTAATAATAATACACATATGGAGTAACAAACCTAAACGTTCGAAAAAATTCTATATAAGTCGTAGTATTTTTCTTTCTTTAACAGCGTTAAAAATGCTACAATATGTCCTTTGAAAAACAAAATTAAAATGCGTACACTTTCAGATCATTCTGCGGTTTCAACCGGCCATACATCACGAGCTAACGGCGTGCTAGATTAAATAACTTTCAGGAAGAGGAATATAAATCGTGGCCTTGAAAATAACAAGCAGCAACGTTTTCATCGAGAAGTCCTTGGATTGTTCAATTCTTTCTCGTTGTTTGTACGATGAAGCTAAGCAAATATAAAAGCAAAACTATATGAGTGCATTATTTTTTTTTGTTTTTCAATCCTAGAATTATTTTCTTTAAGCCTATTACAGGCAGAGAAAAAAATATTCAGCAGCTAATGTTTGCTACTGTTTAACATCGATTTTAAATTTAACAAAGTAACGATTATTTTAAAAGTAAGAGAAATAAATTAATGCGCATTTCCAAGCAATAATTAAAATTTATGATAAAATACAGTATACAAAGTGTAACCCTAAATGAATATGTTATGCAGGCACTTCTAGTTTTAGAAGATACAAAATTTACCAAAAAAAATCTAATATTCGATTATCAATAAAGAGTTCGGTCTAAGTTAATTCTATTGACAAATTGTTGAAATTCTACTAACATAATGATTTTATTTTCTAAAAATAAATTCATATAACCATATTTATCTTTAAATTTTTGACCTCGACAAAAATTCAGGAAATTACAGAAATTTTTTCACCGTATAATAGACGATTAACAAGTTATTTTTATTTTTAAAAACTTCCTTTTTTGGGAGGGTAGGGGAGGTTTTAGAATTTTACGAGTAAAAATTTGAGGTAAATTAATTTTTTGCAAGTATTTATCGCTTCTGAAAATTTTATTTCAATGAAATAATATCCATTTATAAATCAAAATCTCATAAAACAATGGTTAATAGCTCAAACAAACTCAAGCAAATAATAGTCACCTTTCTAATTACTTTAATTAGCAAATATTTTGAAATTTCAAAATCATATGGAGTTGAGTATGGCTTTTAAGGTCAATAATTTTTTTTCAGTAATTCAAAAAAAAAAAAAATTAAGCTTTTTGTTCTATGAATTTTAAAATATATTTGCATAATACAAATAAATTTTATTAAAGAATTATCTGAGGATTGCCAACTTCGTTAATCGAAACAGAAAGCTTTCAAAAATTATTAAATATACTGTCAGAAGAATATTCACTTAATTATTCATTTCGTTTCAAAAAACTTTTTAATTGCATTTTAAAAGTTGGAAACATTTCAAAAACGTCCAACTTGAAAATATTTTCCTAAACATTGTTTAATCAGTATTCAAATGTAACCAACCTAGAATTCAGAAGGCAAAATTCTACATATGTTATAAATCCAAATTTCTGAGTATAATTTAATGATCCAAGTTTCTAAAGATAATTTTAAGTTACAACTTCAAAACTTAAACCACCACTATAGAATATTGATAGTAGTATTGTGAATATAATTACCATAAGAGGGAAAAAAAACATTTCAACACTTCTATTTCACTATTATAAGAGAAGATACGAAAAAATTATTAAAAACACAGACACAAATAATATTTTATAAATTATTTAATAGAAAAAGTTTTACTTTGTATCAATAAAACACTTTTCAGTAATTATTTCATTACTTGTAAAGCAACATGGTCGGCGTTAGTTTCAAAACGCTATCACAGTGAATACATTGTACGGTACATCAAAAACAACAATTTTCACTAAATTAAATATACAATTCGGAATATATGGCAAGGCATCTTGTTTTTTTTAAATGAAAGCATACAATATCTTATTTTCGAATGAATTTCGATACTAATACAAAATTAAAAAAAAAGTTTTGAAGAAATATTTATAGATTTAATGGAATGATGAAGTGGAATATTATAAAAATGTAAACATGGAATAGCAATACTCTATACAAAAATATTTCTCACAAAATATTTATAGTTTTAAAGTTTGAGCATGGTTCAAAAATTGGTCCATTGGGAAAAAAATTATTTTAAAAATGTCCTTCATAAAATACAAAAAAATTATATTTAATGAAAAGTTTTAACTATAAATATGGAATAGTTCAATTAGAAAATATTAAGAAAAATTTAAAAATAATAATACACAGAATAAAATTAAACTTTTGGTGCGTTTATAAAATTAACAGATAATTCAAAATTGAATATGTTTAACAATTATGAATTCCCCAAACTAAGCAGATTGTATGTTAAATTTACTTAATATGAAAGCATCTTTATACTTTTCACTGATTTCAGACATGATATGTATTGTAAAAAATCGTAATATCCAAAGTTATGTGCATGAGTTCAAAATTGTAATACTATACAATTTTTTCACAAAATTTTCCGATAATCAGGTAATCCATGAGAAAAAACTGGGTGAAAATATGACCGGAATATTTAAGAAAAAAAATAGCACAAAGGAAATCAGTTAATCCAGATAGTAGTTCAAAATTTCATGGTAGCCATAATTTATAGGAACACTTAACACACATGTTGAATTTGATGTCATTCGGGCACAAACACAAAGCATCTTCAATTTGATTTTTTTTTGTCTTTGGCAGTGTTGTATGTGTTGACTAGCATCAGTTTATCCTCTATAAAGCAAGTTGTGTTAATTACTTCATGTTTCACTTTGTTTTGAATAAATCATGCCCACATCCCAAATACGAAGACTTTGAGCAGATCTAGTAAGTTGTGAAATTCCATTTCTGGATAGTCCATGGCCATGTCGCAAAAGGAGAGTCCTAAGTTGCGTTAATTTGTTGGTTTTGAGCAGTTTGTTTACTAAAGAGTCTGTTAATCCATAGCTGCAATAGAATTCTAAATGTTTAAGACTTTGGCTGTTAGTCAGGAGTAGCTCGCAAGCTTCAGGTGTCACTTTTCTGCCAACTCGCGGTCTCAGGCGCAGATATCTCAGGTTCAAAAATTGTTTCTTGGTTCCTCTGGCGATACTAGTACTCAGGATTGTGAACCATTGGGCACTGAATGACCTCAAGTTAGGGCAGTAAGTAGCGGTTTTAGAAAGGTCAATCAGGTCGAATCGTTCTAAGCTCAAGCTCAAAAGTTTCTTACCACAAGCAGCAAGCAATGGAAGAACCTCATCAGTATAGGATAGGGCGATGGTTGGACTATTTTTCAGTTCTAAGGATCTCAATCTTTCAAGTTTGGCGATAGGTTGAAGTTCCATTCCATCCTGAACTTCGAGGGAAATTTCCTCCAGATTAGGGAACCAATCCACCAGTAAACCAGGGGTATCTTCACACACAGGAAGAGACACATGTAAACCTAGAAGTTTGGAAGCACGCTCGCGCCAGTAGGAAGACTCATCAGTCTCCTCTAGCTCATCAATTATTTGATCAAGGTAAGTACAGGATATGTATTGGAGATTTGGCAGTACTTTCAAAAGTTTCAACACACCTTTTCCGTTTACTGAGGAGGGCATTTTCACTTCCGTTAACGTCGCAAGAGCACTATTGAAGGCATCTGGATCATTCTTAACGGCTTCCACAAGATGATCAATGTCCACTTCATCCACGGATGGGTGCATAACTTCCAACTTTTGCAATTTAGGGCAGTGCCTGAGGACTACTTCTAATTCATGACCATCCCTTGACGTTTGCTGGAGTTTTAAGTACCGAAGATTGGGACAAGATTTTAGAATTTCCAACACCAAGGTGTTGCTGGTATCGTGATATAACCACTGACCAGCTAAAGTAAGTTCTTTCAAACACACACCGGTTTTGATGAGAATTTCCAGCACAGTTCGGACGTCATGGAATTTGCAGTCGTCCAAACAACTCAAGTCGAAGGCTGGTATTCCAGAAGTCGCAAGTAATTCGGCAGCTTTCAATATCTCTCGACCTGTAGGTTTCAAGCGCAGCAGGTGGTTGAGCACTTCGTGTTTTAAGTCGATCGGATACTCCAGAAAAGGGTTCTCCTGACTTGATTGGGAGCTCACGCTATTTCTTCGGCCTCTGCTCCATCCCATTAGGGAATCCTTAACCGTGCACAAACAACTCTGCCTCAGACTCCCATGCGGGACGATCTTGTCGCTCTGCATTGCGGCTGACCATCGGGCAGTCGTCGAGGGATCTGCTATGATTTCACCCATATTCAAATTCTTTTCACTAGCATGTAGCTCTTCGAGACTAAAAGTATTGTTTACTGTTCGCCGACCAAGGCTTTAAAGGAGGAATCAGACCCAGGATGTCAAGATCTTTCTTAAAGCCTCCGTCTGATAACGTTGACGCACATAGAATGATAAGAGCCTAGCCGCTCTCCACAAGTTTCTTAAACGCTCAATAACAATTCCACCTCCCCGCCTTCTCTTCTACAGCCGTATGGTTGCAAGCAGGCGACAAAAACGAAAAAATTCCACTCTTCGCCAAATGCCTGCCAAAGCGTGGGAATTACGAATTCTCTTAGCAATGAAGCATAAACGTTACCAGTAATTCGCTTTTCTTTGACATATTTGACCGGATAAGTAATTTAATAGCATCCATGAATTGTTCACGTGAAGAAAGGCATGCTGCAATACATTCTGATATTTGCGTAATGCGTCTGCTTTCGTAGGAAAAATGATATTATGTATTCAAATCAAGCTTATACGATACAGTATTCATAATATATCTTACCTGTCAGTTTGGTTAAATAGAATTTCTGATGATATATTACTCTCGATGATTATTTATTCGATTAAAGGAAAAATCTCAAATTTAATCTTCATCAAAAGGGAAAGTTATTTAAAAATATTTCCTGTTGCCACTTCGATAATAAATATTGTTCATGATTTTTCAATTGTTTAAATTTGATAATTAGCTTCTCTTTGAAATATATATTAATTGCCAACGATAATTTTAAAGTAAACAGCAACATTTTTTTTCTTTACTTTGAAATAAATTCTTGGTTATAGTTGTTATTTTTAACGCTTTTAAAAAAGTTGCATTTTTCTTATGCTAAATTTTACATTAGCTTATTTATTTGAAATTGATACATATATGTTTAATAGTTTAAAGACTAATTCAAATCAAGGAAGCTACAATGCAGTAAGTTTCAATTCATTTTTACTTAGTGAATGATATAAATTAAATTTCTATAATATGTTACAGCAATTAGATTTAACTACAAAAACACAATTATTGAATTCAGTAATTCATTTCTTTTGAAATACAGTTTCAGTTAATAAATTTTTATATCATAGTGACAAAGAAAAAACATTTATTTCAGTTTGTGCCTTAGTATTATTCATGAATGTATTAAATTGAAATGAAAATAAGATTAAATTTATAACATGTCTGATGATTAAATTTATAACATTTGTTGGAAATTCAATTTTGTATAGTCGGAACATATTATAATATTTTAATTATTCTTTTATTCTTAATTTAAAACTTCGAAATTTTATTTAGCATGTATTACTCTAAAGTTTGCTATTTTACATGAAAATAAAAAAGTTTAATTTTAGAAGTTTAATTTTAAAAATAAACTTCAATAATAAAAATTCTTATGGTTAATATGCACATCTGTTGGTAAAGTTCAAATTGCAAAATATCAAATTTAGCGTAATTTACTACAAAGACTACAATATTCAAATTATACCCAAATTTATGTTCACATTTTCTAAATAAATTTAAAATTCTTCTACTAATTTCTCATCAATTATTTTTGATTTTCCTCTAATTGAGATAAGTGTTAAAATATGTTTCTCTCTCTCTCTCTCTCTTTTTGACGAATAATATTTTTTTTGATAATTAGAATAAACTTTAAATCATTAAAAACTTTAAACCATTCTTTATTCTTAATTAAATGATAAAGAGCATTTTTTTAAACTAAGACAATTTTAAAATATATATAAAAAATTATGATTTCAGTAATAGATAAAACATAATCGAAGATCGATCGTTGTGAATTAAAATGAAATCAGAGTTTATTGTCTAAAATGCAGTTTTGACATAGCTTCTATTTTTAATTTCATGATTTAATAGTGATAACAAATTCATTGAATAAATATAACTTTTTTATTCATTGTTCATATGCATACGCACATTTCTAGTGCATACCAACATAAAATTTCACATTTCCAAAAAGTAATTTCGTTTAGTAAAGATTGACATAGTTAAAAAAAGATTCTAATGATTATAGATTTAATTTATAGTATATTTTTTGTGTAAGGAATCTATCTGTCGTTTTAAAATAATTTTTGATAACAATAAAATTCACCAAAAAAAGTGATTTAAGCGCCAAATCTGGTAACCATTTTTCGATCCATCTTTTAGGAGCACGCTGTAGTCACGTGCAAGAGGAATGGCCAACCGGCACTCTCCCAGCTGGCTGTGACGTCACGTGAGCATGCACAGAGTGCATGGCGAGCACGTGGTGAACTGACACGCTGGGGGATACTACTTCAAATGCGAGCACCAACACCTCGCTCGGGCTTCTCTTTTTCATATTTCCTTTTATGTTTTGTTTCTTTCATGAGTTCTATTCCTCGAACTGGTTGGGTTCTAGGGATGTGCACAACGTGTTTACTTCGTTTTAAATGATTTGGTGTTTTTCGTTTTTCTCTGACAATGGCCGTTAGAGTTCGTTTCTTTTTTTAATTGGTTATTACGATTTTTTAATCGAGAAAGTTTCGAGTTCATGCTATTGTTTCTAGTATTGTTCTGGGTAAATAATTCGTTGTTGAATGAATCGAATGTTCTGATTGAAGGGGGAGAAAAGGAAATCATCTCGCTTTTTTATTTAAAATTATTGATTCTAATGGAGCGGAGTGCATTGTTCTTTGAATGATATGTTGAGTGTGTGTGTTTTTTAAATATTTATTTTGCAGATTGGAGTTTACTTACCTGGGTATGGTGATGGTATAAATGGAATTTTCTTTTAACAGTCGTGAAATTTTTTTTAAATATGTTATAAAACTTCTAATGCAAACGATATTTATTTTCATATTCTTTAATTATTTATTTATACCTAATTTTTTTATGTAAGGTAAATGTTTATAATATGCTCTTTTTACATCATTTTATTTTATTTCAATATCAACTATTTTTTTTCCTTCTATTTGTGCGATTGTAATGTTTCTTTTCTGAACAGTCCAAAAAATATGAATATTTTTTAAGATACATTCTACTAATTTTTTAACGTCTTTTATTTTAAAAATAAAATTTATATATTTTCATCTTTTAATTTTGTTGTGGTGCGTTAAGTTCTTAGTTTTGATTCTGTTTGTTCTTGCAAAACCAACGCGAAATTTATTAACTGCGATAAAATTAAATTAATCGACGCTTATATTATACAATAAGTTTGAACAATAGTTTGCTTACACTTCGTATCAAATTTTAATTTATTTTTATATTTACAAATTATATTTTTAACAATGAGAATAATCAAATGTTTGATAGTTTTATTTACAATAATAATGCAAAATAACGTATTTGTGGCATGAATAATTAGATAAATGCTCTCTTTCAATCTTAGTTTAGAATAAACGTGTCATTTACAGGAAAGGGTATTGCTTTCTTCAATCTGCAATGAGTATTTACCTAGAAGGAAATATTAACGTCTGCTAACTATTATCTGCATATATTTTAGTATTTACAAAAATTTCGTGCGTATGCAGCAACTAATGAAGCTTTAAATTAAAAAGATAAATGTTGCATTTTTCATTTTGTGTAAAACTGATCATTATTAAAAACTAAAAATTTCACAGCGTATAAATTTGACTGTAAATTAAATTTAAAAAATATATTAAGGCAGTATTATAAAGGGCTTTTTAGGGCGTAATATTTACCTTATTTCTTTCTAAATATGGTTAATTTGAATTCCTTCGATTATAATTTAATCCTCCTTTTTAAATTCTAATCATGTAAACTAAATTGGTACAAAGACATTATAAATCACGTGGAATAAATGAGTATTTCAAGTATTCTTTTTATAATAATCAATGTAGCTCTTTTCCTATTTGAAAAAACTAAAACCGTTAAGAGGTTTAAAGTGATTTATGCAATTCGTTATTTAAATTTAAACCACCAGTAGATGATTTCCCCCTAAAGAGTAATCATTTGCTTAGGCTGAAAGAGAATTCAAAGGAAATCGATTAAATATTTTTTTTCTATTTGCTAAATAAATAAAATTATTAAAAAAAACCACAAATTTCAAAATGATTAGATAATACGATTATAACACTACATCTAGTACTATCGGTAATATTACTTAATTCTTAAAAAATTATAAACCGAACATGTGCTTCAATAAAAAGTAATCAAAATTATCTTAGTTTGATTTCTATTTAGATAAGTGCCTAGGGCAGCTAGGTTAGGAGAGAGTCCTTAAGGAGGTCGATGAAAAAATATTTAGTTTTTTAGTTCCCGAATAAATAGACAAAAAATATAATTTCTTTGATAGATAATAAATAAAATATAATGGATAAGGTTTCAATTTGCATGTAGTTGGCTATTTGTATATTTATAAAACAGAATTTATTTCATTAATATTATGTACAGGTATGGATGCGGTTAATAGTCATATTACATATATATGTGTAAATTAAAAGCCTAATTAATTTCCAAATTGTTATCTTAAATTAGTCATAGTAACTTCATTTAAAAAAATATTTTCTTATTTCCTGATCCATTCCATTTGTTTTAGCTAATTAATTCAATAGAAGCTTTGTAAAATTTCTGAATCATCTAAAAGCCTACAAATTTCCACATTCCGAGTAAAAGGATAAAAACTGCCCAGTCAAACACATTCTTTAAAAAAATCTCTATGATTTCCTTACGCGTGATTTGCAGAAATACTTATTAAACTCACTATATAGAAATACTTATAAAACTCGCACAGTATATATCCACAGGGATAAAAGTTTCATTAGCTTTTCGTCATTCTGATTCTGTTTCGTGTCGTTCTGTGTTGTGTTTGTCACTTCTGCTTGAACATAATCCATGCCTTGCATGATGGAATAAAATATACTTAAAAAGTCAAAGTGTCATCAATGTCTTCGAAACCACCTGACGCTTCCAAAAAATAAAATAATAATGACACACACACACCATTTTCTATATATATATATTGAAAGAGACCTTCTAATTAACTTTAAACCGTTTTAAGCTGGACTGATGAAATTTGGTATGTGCTCTTTACACCAAATGTATAGATCTCTATTAAATTTTGCAGGAAATTAAGCTATCCAGGGAATTCTATATTTCCTGCTATGTGAACATAAATTAGAACGATTACTACAGAATGAAGAGGGGTTGATTATAAAATTTTCTGCAACAATTTATGATCTATAATCCGTCAATTTTTGAGCCAAATCCAACTGGCTATTTATTGAGTCTAAAGGTGTGTACTTTAAGATGCTATATAGGCGACGATCGAAATATGCAATGATTTAAATATATCATAAACTGAGAATTTATGGCTATAAATGTAGTTCTGTGTCAAATTTTGGGTTTCGACCCGTCGGAAAAAAAAAGCATCTAAAAAATAAATTCGATTTTTGGATACTGTTAACTACATGTCAGAAAGTAATTACCAACAATCAATATAAAAAACAATTTTTTAAAATCAATTCTTACTTCGGATACAAGGAAAAATGTTATTTTAGTTACTTTTTATTAAATAATAATAATTTGTTGGAAAATGTCTGTCTGTGACAAAGATAACTCAAAAATGCTTTGTTGTTCTCGTGTTCCGCTTTACAATGGAAAGAGGGGTGCATTAGCTTCTGAGGGTATGGACCCCTGAGCACCCCAATAACAATCACATTTTAACTCATTGCCCTCAGTAGTATAACTCTCGACAAGGAGAACTTTGAGAACAGGTTCGAACTCGCAGCACAAGGGATGCGAATCCAACGCCCTACTAAGCAGGTTACCCCTGCCTAACAATTACAACTACGGTAAGGAACTACTATAAAAGCGAGGAAATTGATTTTTTATGAATGAATAAAAAAATTAATGAATTAATATTAGAAAAATCAGAATTAACATCAAATGTCATCCACTACAAATTTTAAAAAAATTACTTGGACTTGATTGGATGAATAAAAAGTATTTTATTAACGATTGAAAATTTGTACA
>JAOUZG010042375.1:190480-243897 GCA_026289955.1 Argiope argentata
TTTAGATGCATTACATTATAGATAAGTTAGAGTAGTGCAGATTTAATAATAAAGCCTCATATTTTGGAAAAAACTCTAGAAACAGAATTGTGTACCTAATACATAGATTTAGATGCATTACATTATAGATAAGTTAGAGTAGTGCAGATTTAATTATAAAGCTTCATATTTTGGAAAAAATTCAGAATCAAAATTGTACACCTAATACATAGGTTTAGATGCATTACATTATAGATAAGTTAGAGTAGTGCAGATTTAATAATAAAGCTTCATATTTTGGAAAAAATTCAGAATCAAAATTGTACACCTAATACATAGGTTTAGATGCACTACATTATAGATAAGTTAGATGAGTACAGCTTTAATAATAAAGCCTCATATTTTGGAAAAAACTCAGAATAAAAATTGCATACTAGGTTCAGATGCATTACATTATAGATAAGTTAGATGAGCACAGGTTTAAAACCTAAAATGAATATACTCATAAAATCGCCAACAATATTTTTTTGAGTATTGAGCACGTATCGATCTGATTTTTCACATGCATATAAACGGGATAACTATAAAACACAGTGACTTGAATGAAATGAAGCTTGATGTGTGTCTTGTTGTTAGACCTTCTGCTATACGCCAAATTGTGATTTCATTCTGGTGGATAAAAGGCATCTGAAACAGAGATTTATTTTTCTGATGCTATTGCTGCATGCTGGCGATTAATCGCCAAAGATCGTGCTTTTGGCTTAGTAAAAACACTATACTCATTACAAAGATCTATCTTTAGTTACAATTGTTTGCCAATGGCACGCATTTAGTACACAAATACCGGTTTTCTTTATTACAATCCAGAATTTTAATATACATGTACACTTTTATTTTATGGAAAGATAGTCTTTTATTTTTATATTTTATTGATTTTGGACCTTTTTCTTTTAAATTATGAATTATAAATCATAAAATGTATATTTTCTATCGTATTTGTCTTGGAATTTCTGCTTTATGAGCATGAACTATTATATAAATTTGAAATCTGCAGATACATTTACTGAACAAAATACACACAAAAATAAATAGTTTTGAAAAACTCGAATTGGTTGTTCATAATAATATAATGGTTGAAGCTCTAGTGATTCTTCGGCCGATCACCGAAATTGGATAGATATAAATACAGCAATTCTGCAATTATCTACATCAGATAAAATGCGGTGTTGAAGGATGATCAGATCGAATCGTATAATAATCTTTGATTGTTCTCGCACGTAATTACGCAGAAATCTTTGTCTTGTCGATTGATTTTTTCTCTCGATATATTGCCAATCTATGATCATTTATTTAAGTGCCAGCTTCTCAGTCGAAAGGCCAAAGATCGAAAGAGACTGTGAAAAAAGGCACCCATAGATTTTATATAATACTATTTATAATGTACTTACATGAATATGAAACAATACATCAGATTTGTATCTTGTCAGAACATGATGATTTGGGAATGAGGTTTGTGGCGTTAACAAAACTCCTTAGGCGAAAAATAAAAAAAATTCGTAGGTGAAAAATATAAATTTTATTATCTGCACGAGCATCTCAAAAATCATCTTTTAATAACGTGATGCCATCCTATTTACAAAAACTCTGATTTTTAAAAAAAGTTAATGACTACCGCAAATAAAACCTACAAAAATGTCATTTTGAGCAAGTGATTACATGAAATGAAATAAATAGGAAATGTAATATTTTTTACTACAAAAGGCGGTCAATTAAAAAAAATTACATTTATTCATAATTTACAGTTTATGCTCTGACATGATAATAATAAGAATAATGTTGTTTTGGGGGTGGGGCTTTTAGCGTAAACAAAAATCCGTAGACGAAAGATAAAAATTTTATCTTCACGAGCATCTAAAAAAAACAGCTTTTAATAATGTGTTGCCATTTCATTTACAAAAGCTATGATAAAAATAAGTTAATAACTACAGCAAATAAAACCTAGAAAAATGTCATTTTGAGCACGTGATTATATATGAAATGAAATAAATAAGAAATACGATATTTGTTTAAACAATCAATGCGAGACAAAGTTTTTTGGATCCTTTGCAATGCTAAAGTGACTCATTCAATGAAACAATTAAAATGAATAGAAATGTAATTTAACTTGAACGAGCACGTGGTGCTTGGCTGTTCAAGAAATTATATTCTCACATGATACATTAAAATGAAATCTGCTATGCATATTTCAATCTTGTTTTGTATTTATTTTTTAACAGTCAGTTATGTATGACAACCAGCTGTTTTGCCTTGGACATTAATTATATATTTAATTTCATTAAAAATGTTTCAACTTCAAGTCAATGATTCCATCAAATTCTTCATCTGTTATTTTAATTATTTAGTCCTGTTCATTGGGCTTATCAATATTTCTAATGGAATCCAGTTCCATGACATCATGACACTTTAAAAACGTAGATTGACGAATCTTCTATCTCGTAACTTCACTTTTTTTTTATTCGTCTTATAAATATATATTGAATAGAATTGTTTCCTTTTTTAGTTTTCAAAAATGGTGGAAATCACGCCATTAAGTATTCTGTGAAACAGAAGTGAAAAATAAACATTTAAATTATTATTAAAAATTAAGCAAACAAAAATCTTAAAAAAATCAATACAAACCTTAGGCAATTAGTTTGATATTGATTATTTGATTAGTTTGATACCCTTACATTTTCTTTTTCTTTTTTATTTTTTGGTTAAGATTGATATTTACTATAATATTTTTGAAAGTTATTACTTGAAATTAAGTTAATTTTTAAATAATTAAAATTCTAATAAAAGTTTTGCAAAATTTCTCTGAGATTTATATTTAGCAAATTTGGCAATTATACGTTTAAAGAGGACACGGTATTCTGAGAATTTTTGAAAATCGATTAAAGTATCGAATCTCTAATTTTAAATGAATAATGATCCTTGAGCCATTGAATATTAATCAGAAAATTTCAAACCAGTCAAACAAGTATTTGGTGAATTATGGGAGTATTTTGTTTAATGCTATATGAGAAGCTCCGCCCATTCCAGTGTTTGCATAATACATACATATATTTTATGTGCAAGAAGCCAGGGCACTTGATATTTCTATTATAACCGTTTGTCTTCAATAACTACCACGGCTAGCTTTTAACATTATTTATTTGCAGACATTCACTAAACATAAACACATACACAAACAGTTATATAACAAAAGGGACAACATAACGAAACCAATCAAGACATTTACGAAAAACAAAAGACAGTCCTCAATCGAGACGCTCTCTCTATGTTGGCTGGAGGTCGACTGGCTGTGGTGGCCTAGGTAGATACTGATCTAGGTGGCGCTGATGTTTCCTCTAGGTGACGTTGCCACAGTTCCGTTACGCTATGAAATAAAAATCAGGGCAGTTGTTTAAAACTGTAATCTTTGTCGATAGTTTTAATACTTACTGTTTTATTTTCGTTTGAATTTCTCATTGATAATAATAATCAGCTTTAAAATCATAAATTTTATTTGTTTTCTATAAAAGGATCTAGCATTTTATGTGCGTAGTAATAAATATTTAATAAACAGAGTAACAGATCATTTAGTAAATATTTTAATTAAAATTTTTATCAAGAAAATGTGATTTTTTTCCTATTTATTTCTATAAATGGTAAAAGTCGTAAAAAATATGATAATATATATTAATAAAATTGATATCTTTGGGTTTATAAATGCTATTTTATTGCTCCGAGGGAAAAATTTGATATGAGTTGCTTTTATTTCAATTTTATTGTATTGAAAAGCTTAAGGCTGTTATTCTCAGTTTGCTTTTTCATCCAAAATTCTGTCCGCAAAAAATGTTAAAAATCAATCAGATTCTTTTGTAATTACATGAAATATTTTCTGCTGACTTTAAAATGTATGCTTAATAGAATTAGAGATAGATTTGTAAAAAAAATGGGTTTTTCTAAAAATGTTCAAAGTGAAAAAATCTGATCTTCTCTAAAAAAAATTTCACAATTTTGAACAACATTTTTTTTTGTTGAAAATTTATATAGATGATGAAAATCTGATTCCTAATTCTGTCAAACACATAGTAAGAGGTTAATTTTTAAAACGGTTGGGGGTGAGGGATATAAAATATTGTACAAGGAGAAAAGTAGTTTAATATTTTTTTTAATATTTGGATTTAAAAAATATTTAAATATAGAAAATATAGAAATATATTTAAATTTGTTATTTTTGAATCTGAATTAAATGTTTTAAAAATTAAAGTTTCTACACTGTTAATATATATGCATCAAAACATTAGAATTTTTTTGGGGAAATTTGTGAAAAAAAATTGTTTTTGACTACGGGGCTTGTTAATGGTCTGATAAACACAGCGACTTTACATAAACTTATCTATATTTACGTTTATTAATGTAGTACAAATGAAAACACTTCGAGTTGGTGAAGTTGCCATATTTAAATCACGTGGTCGAAAACGGCAGATGTTGAAATTTTTTTCTCACGCTTTGATTGACTGAAGGAGCTAAACTGTAATTATTTCTAGAAAATACTACTCTTTTCGGTGTTTATCATTTTAATTTTGATTTCTGGAGTAGTTTAAATTCTGAGAGAAAAAAGAATTTTTTCCAAGCCAATGTTTAATAGATATGCTAGGATTTATAAACTTCAGGGTGATTTAGAATTATTTGAGCGGCGATAATCTTTACAGGCAACACTTGTAAACACGGTAATTTGTTTCAAAGCGGATTTGTTTTTGTAAATTATTCGGCTGTAAACGTTTTTCAGAAAAAAAATCTTATTTTTTATTTCACACTTTGTAGAAATATAGTGAAATTGTAACTCATCGATATAGGTGATTCATTTTCAATCATATATTTATCGATTTCGGTTTAATGCAATAACGTTTAACAGATATGCGTCATTATCCAAGATTAGTAAAGAATATTCAACTAAAAAGGAGAATATTGGGGCTTATTTTACAAATTGTAATAAGATTTAAATTCAGTTCTGTGTTTTAAATACACTGAAGCAGTGTTTTTAAGTATGAGGAAATAGTTTAATAAGGAAATAGCGCTTTATATACTTTAAAACTGAAATTTATCAAAAATAAATATTGGACTTCCAATTTATTATTTTAGTTTCTTTAGTCATCGATGGCAGCTAGCTTGTTCACCCGAAATATTAATTACATTTCATTTCAGTTAAATAACAAATTAAAGTATTATAATAAAGTCATTATTAGAGAGTATAAAAAGAAGTGTAAATTTCAAAAAAGTATTAAAAATTGATATTAGGACTGGCCAGAAAGAATATAACAATAAAATAAATTAATAATAAATAGTTCAATACAATATATCAGTAATAAATTGTAGTTTTATTAGTTTAATAGTGGTTTTAATATTTCGATGTAAATATAAAGTGTTGTTGTTTTATTTCGTATTTCATAGAATGTGCATTTTTTGAAAATTTATTTATTTAACACCTCAAGTCCATAAACTTTGCAATTTAACTCATAAAGAATCGCCAAAATTTTGAAGTATAAAAATGTGAAGAGTGCCGTCACATATGCGAATCACCAAAAAAAGCCAAAATTTTGCTGAAAGAGAAGATTCTTGCATATGAATTTTTTCGCCAAAATACTATTAGTATATAATTTATTACTATTAGTATAAATTAGTAATACTATTAGTATAAATTAGTATATAATTTCATACTAAATCCATCATTGTTTATTTTTCCATTTGAATGTGAATTTTTTCAAAGTGAGAGAGAAAAATGAAATTTGACGTATGGTTTTGATATCACTAAAACCACGGAGTTATTTCATATTTCAATCAAATGGTCAAAGATATGAATCCTCTAACGCATATCAATTTTTTAAACCATGCCTCGAAGTTTTAACCTTAAAATATCAAGATGAGCAGATGTAACGTACAAAAAAGATTAAAATGAAATCTTCTGTGCATATTTCAATGTATCGGGTCAGAACATCATTTCTTAGACGGCCAAGCACCTCGTGCTCGTGCAAGTCAAATTATATTTTTATTCATTTTAATGGTTTTATTGAATGAGTCACTTTAGTATCGCAAACGATCATAAAAAACTTAGTCTCGCATTTATTTTTTTAAAAAAATATCCCATTTCCTACTTACTTCATTTCATATAATGACGTGCTCAGAAAGACATTTTTCTAGGTTTTGTTCGCTGAGCTTTAATAAATGGGGAGGAAACGCGTAATTAAAAGCTGATTTTTTGAGATGCTCGTGCAGATAATAAAATTTCAATTTTTCGCCTACGGATTTTTGTTGACTCCAGAAAACCTCATTCCCAAGATAATATCATGTTTTGATATGATGAAAACATGCGGTGAGTAGATGAGAAACTTTAGAGGAGAACGAACTTGCAAATGTTTTTTTCTTTATTGTTGTTGTTGTTCTTTCGTTTTTTCTCTTTCTTTTCTGATTCTGAAATGTCAAAAATGGTTCGGTGTATAGTTTTGATATTACTAGAGCCACGGTCTATTTTATTATTTGCACCAAAGGATCCTTGTCCTTAAATGCGTAATCAACTTTTTATTAACCATGCTCAGAAGTTTAACAAAAAAGTATCTAGATAAAAAAAAAGAATATAGAAAAAGCCCATTATAAATAGATAAGAAATTTCAGGGGCTCATTTTCGCGAATGTTTTTGTTCGTTCTTTCTTTATTTTTTCAGTTCAGTTCACTCACAGTTCTTTATGTGACTACAGAATCCATTTCCGTTTTCCTGAACTCGGATCAGAAAAAAGCTTTTAATTATATTTTCTAATGAATAAAATTTGTAGAATCCATTGATTAAAAAAAAGCTATCGTAACATGAATAAAGCTCGAAATTTAGTGAAGGTTGCCGCAATAGGGACCAATTAAAATTATCGAGTCACCGGAACCGTTATCCAATACACGTGATAGAACAAAGTTTTATGTTTACTCTAAAGAATGCATGCGCCAAAAGTAGGTAGGTAATCTTTTATAAAGCGCTCGTAAAGTTCGTAATAGAGCTCATGTCCTCCAAATTATACTTCTCCCTTCAGCCGAAACGGGAAAAACAAAACGATTTATGTTACCGATTTCTCTCTTTATTTTTACGAACGCGCTGTGTTACCGGGGAGGGTGGCAAAGTGCTTTGTTCTCTCTTTCGAATGCGTTGTTAATGCGTCAAGGTCAGAAACCGACTCAACCACTCCATATGAAATCCTCTTTTCATTGCTCTGTGTGCTGTTTGGAGTTCATGCAATAGGATGTGTTCACGTGAATTCATACTTATTTGGTTGTTTACTAATTTCATCTTTCCTTGTTTTTAAAATCGATATTCTCTTATACTGGCAATATTTGGTTAATTATTTGGGTATACAGGTAATAATTTGGGGTCATAAAGGCTTATTTATTTGCATTTAATTTGCCAACGAATAAGTTGAATACACTTCATGCATTCACGAATATTATATTACAAATAATAATAAATGTGTGTACATTGAAGTCTTATCATTTGCTAACACGTTTTATCTAGAACTATGAAACCTGGTATAAATTATTTTGGAGAGTAAAAACGTTAACATCGGAGCTAAAAGTTGACATTTTTTTTTCTTTCAGATTTCAATTATAATTTATTGAATTAAAAATTGAGGGAAGTTTATTTTTTTTTCACCATAACTTTCAAAGAATACTACGGCATAAAATTATTTGGATATAATCTTATAATTTAAAAAAATATTCTAAGATTATATCAAAATAATTTTATTATCTAATCATTGGTTGTTTAAAAAAATCTTTTCAATATCAAAGATCATGCATATATCTATATAAAGTATATCTATATGAAGCTTATGATCTATTATGCCATCTATAAAAACTAAATTTTCTACCCCATTTGAAGCCATACAACCCCAAACCATGACAGAGTCACCACCATGTTTAACTCTAGGACGTAAATTTTTTGAATCCAAAGCGGTGCTCGGCTTTCTCCAAACGGTGCGACGGCCATCACTTCCAAAAATGTTGAATTTACTTTCGTCACTAAATATAACTTTCTTCCAAAATTTATCTGTCTTCAATTGATGAGTTTTTGCAAACTCCAAACGCTTTTTCTGATTTTATAAGCTTATTAAAGGTTTCTTTCTAGCTACTCGACTGCTATATCGAGCAAGTCCAATCACATTTTTCAAAGTTTCTGCATTTACACTTCTTCCTATTATTCGAGAAGTTTCTGCAGCTAGTTTGACTGCACTTAATTTAGAATAAATCTTGATATCTTTCAAAATTTTCCCTTTGGCTACATCACTCAGAATACTTTTCCATACGCTGCCACTTTTAATTTCAATTAATCAATCGCTTTTAAATCTTCCAATGATTTTCTGGGCACACGTGTGGCTTCTACCGACAAATTTCAGCTATTTCACGATAAGATTTTACTTTCTTGAATAACCTTAATATAAATTTTCTTACATCAATACTGGTCTCTTTCCGAGGAGCCATTTTCCATTTAAAATTGCATCTTTAAATTCACATAACCAACTTCAAAAGACAAAAGTAGCAATCGAAAAGGTTTAAGATACAATTGGCCAAACTTAGGTTTTTATAGTAGCGAGCAGAAAAAAAATCTAGTGGTAGTTAAATAAAAATTTTATTGGTGTTGTATCCTTAATTTTTTGAGGTAAAGATCTGCTTATGTTTATTTCAAATACTTGTGAAATTTTTAATTTTAGATATTTTTTTGTTGATTTTCGTTATTTTTACTGTAAATTTTTCCTTTTGTTACGTGAAAATAAAAACACATTTGCACTTCTAGTTAATGTGTTATTTCGATTGAATGTTGAATTTATCAAGCAAGGTGTATCCTCAATTGTTTTGTACCACTGTATATCAATTTTTTGCTATACGATCATTTATTTATTAATTAGTTTATTTAAAAATACACTAAACATAATTTATAACAATATATTTTATTGTTGAAGCAAAATTAAAGCTTTTCCATATTTGCTAATAATATTTCTCTCGGGCTGTTTTCCCTTTGCAATATTGTTTGACAAGATGTAAAAATTCTGCTTAATTTTCCACGATAAGTAGGTTTTAGTATAAGGCATGTTTCAAGTATTTTTTAATTTTTTTAATAATTAAGTTCTTATCAAATAATAATGAATTTTTTCAGTGTCCATTTTCAAACGCTGCTGCTTCCTACTGTGATATAGTTGAATGAATAAAAATATTGATAAAAAAAATAAGGAAATGCTTAATACAAAGAACGGATAAGTTAAATAAGGGCTTATGAAATAGTATGAATTATATTTTCAGTAAATTGTTTATAAATATTTTTGCGAGGAAACTGTTAACTTCAAATTAGATAAAAGTATTTAATTTAAATATTTTAGCAGTTATTGAAACCTTCAAACAAATTATTTGTCGGTAATCCGGTTACAAAAGTGGCTCGTAAATCTATACAAATAAAATTCAAATGCTAATATTTTGTTAATATAGAAATCTAAATTACTAAATAGATTTTATTATTTTGGGGAAAAATATTATGAAACACGAGGA
This sequence comes from Argiope argentata, assembly GCA_026289955.1. Classification (NCBI taxonomy): domain Eukaryota; kingdom Metazoa; phylum Arthropoda; class Arachnida; order Araneae; family Araneidae; genus Argiope; species Argiope argentata. The sequence goes on from JAOUZG010042375.1 coordinate 200,060, forward strand.
AAGTTAATATTAAAATTTTATGACAGTAAATTATATCCTTAATTCAAAACATTGCAAGCGAAGACATGAAGGCGGTCAAGATGCGCATAGTACATTGAATTTAGAATGTTCAAGATTTTTAGAAATAGAAATGTTTAATTAATCCTGCTAATATTGAAAAAAAATTGTATTGTTGTATATTGTATTGCATTTTCAGTAAAAATGTCTTTAAAAATATCTTTGTATTGATTTTCTCTTAATAAAGTGTTTAGCACTATGGTAAATATGTTTTCTTTTTAAATAAGTTAATATTTTTGAAATATTAACTATACATGGCGTTTCATAAACTAAATAGGATATTGGTGTGTCTTTGGTTTTTAAAAAATATGATAAAATGTCTGTGGATATATATTTTCAAGGGTTTTTTTTTAATGAAAGAACTTTCCTAAAATGTGAGTTTGCAGCATTTTGCCTATATAATTCCAATTTTTATTTTCATTTTTATAAAAATTCTGCTATTGACCTGAAAAGTAAGCTGTATTCTTTGAAATTATCTAATTATCATCATTGTTCTGACTAAGTTAGCAGGATCAAATTCCAAGCACCTAGAGTCTCACAAACAAAGCTAGTTTTGATATCTTTCATATCAACTTCCAGAATATGTTATAATTATTTAATATGCAATATCAACTTTTGGTGAAGTGAGATAACAAAACTAACTATTCAATTGAGTGATACTTTTAAAAGAAGTAATTGTTTCAATATTACCCCCACAAGAAATAAAATCAAAATTTAAATTTAAAAATATCTTCATGAATGATGAAGTTCAATCGAACCAATTAATAAAATCAAGAAATTAAGCTTCAGCTTAAAAGGAATTTAAAATAAGTTATATAAAAACACTTAAGTCAATTCCTACTCAACAAAAATTTTTTTTTTTATTTTAATTAGTTTTTATTAAATAATTACAATTACTATAAATAATTTATCAAAAAATTTATTGATTTTCGCAAGAATTGATAATTGAATTGAAGAATTGCAAAATACTGAAATCCTTGCATTTTACCGATTGAACTACTGCCTGTTGTTTTCAATTTTCATTACAAACTACTAAAACTCTATTCAAAATATTCAAAATTAATTTAATTTAATGAATGAATTAACATTTCAAAAAATTGCATTAGCATCGAGTGATATCCAAGGCAAATTTTTTTTAAAAAATGTTTTTGATCTTGAGTTGATAAATAAAATTTTTTAAATTATGATTAAAAAATTTGAACAGGATTTGTACATATATTTATAGGGAGAGTGTGAACTAATAATAGAAATTGAAAAAGGATAATAGAAGCATTACAAATTTTTTAAAAATAAAATCTTATACTAATCATTACTTTAAAAGCAAATTATTTCCAAATAAATACGTTTTGGTATGGTGATGTCAGTATATTATTTACAAGATTAGATACTTTTTTAAAATTATAATGCAATATATTTCTTAAATTTATAAAACAATGTAAGATCAAACTTATATAGTGTAATTGAATATGAATACTATAAGAATAAAGGAATAAAATTGGAACAAACTTTATTTTGATTTGAGTGAATTCTATTAAATGATAAATGAAAACACAAAAAATGAAAGCCTTTATCGCAAATTTCAAGATACCATGTAAGAATATTTTTTTTTCAATATAAATTTTCATTGCTGAGTTAGATTTTTAAAGTATATTTGTCCACATGAAATGCATTCCTAAATTAAGACATTCGAAATATATTGAAAACAAAAGATGAATTAAGTTTTCTGTTTTAATTCTTTTACTGAAGATGGTGCTATCACTAGTTTACAAAAATGGAGCTGGTGCAAAATCTTCTCTCAAACATTTTGAATTCGAAATACCTTATGATAGCTTACATATTCTATGTTACCAAATTAAAGATGATTCCCATTACCAATAATCTTCTACGAAGTATGACAATTATATTTATATCGGACCAATTTTTTCCATTTAATAAACCCCATTCCGAAAGCAAAATGTTCTCACATGATAATAATTCTTCCTGAATACATCACAGAAAAATCTCAAGGTCCCCCTCCCCCCAAAGCTATGAATTATCTTGCTTACTTAATAATTCGACCATGTCCTCAAGAACATCATAACCGGTTCACAATTGACCCTCTTGTTAACTGTATCGAAAAAAAAAACATTTTGTAAAAATACCTAGATGGATGGGTGGTAAAATTGTACTTATGGATACAAAATAACAGCGATGCCATTACGATTATATAAAAAAAAACACATCAAAAACCTTGAAAAGGTAGTATTCACGTGACATCATGATGTTTTCATCTTTTACACATTTAAACGCGCAGAAAAATGCGGAAGTATCGTGTTTGTCATTAACGGTAAATACTTTATAAATCAATGTTCTTCCTTTTTCACTTTGAAGATGATGACTCAGGTAAAACGAATCCACCGGAATTCCGTTGTATGTGATAAAGCTGTGAAATGCAACTGTTTTCGAAATTCTTTTACATGAAATTAAAATTATTAATTTTATAGTGTTTATAGCTTGCACTCTGCAGTTTAATTTCGACCTGTGACATGCATGATACGATACGCATGATGTAAAAATCCTAAAAAATTCTGCACGAGGGGATGCAAGTTTGTAATGTGATGAAAAAAAAACACGCACAAGATGCTTTAGATGATGAAAGAATCCTACAAAACTTTGCCCGTTGAGCCACAAAACGCATTATGATGCACTACGCATGATCTGAAGACCACTCAAAACGCTGTATGATGCGATGATGTAAAAAGCGTACAAAATGATGCGAGTACTTAATGAAAAAATCTACAAAACGCTTTATAAGTAGGCTGTATGTGATGTAAAAACTGCTCTATATGATACGATACACACGATGTAAAAAACATACAAAACACTTTACAATGCGATGTACATTATATATGACGTAACAACTGTACCAAAATCTGTATAAGGTAGATCGTATGATTCTCATTTTTGTACTTGGAATTACGTTCGAATATAGCTCAGCATTGTATATTTCTTATAGGTATATATTATATTTGGGTAATTGTTGAGAGTAAATTGATGAATGAAGCACAATTGGTGTTATACTGTATTATTCAACGATTTGAACTATAAATCTACCTCATTGTCAGAAAGCCAAAAATTATTATTCGAAAAAAAATGAACACCATTGTTAACTACTTTGATGCCAATAAAACAATGGCTAAAAATAAAATGTTTTATTCCGAACTTTCATCAAATATAAGAATACTGAAAATAGGATTCGATTATTTTTCGTTTCTTATTATTAATTCATCTTATTACTCTCAGGGATCTAACATTTATCGATCATATAAAATTTATTAATTTAGTCATGGCAAGCAACTATGATGAATTTCGTCTTATAGCGACAAGGAAGGCTCTATTTTGAAATAAATATTATCAGTAAACTTAAAATTCTGATTAAGCTCATCTCGAAATTTTTGTCAATGATTGCTGAAATCGGACCTGTTATTAAGTCTGGAGAGTCTGTCAAAGCTTTATATTGCAATATCAACTAAACTCAGTTATACCGCAACCTATGAGGACCAATGCCTACTTTGCCCATAAATGCATTCTTGACCAAGTGCCCTGGAATGTTAAGCATATGTTCCAGTCAGCTTAACTTGGAAATCCCCCAGTGTTTAGTTTCTAAGTATGGTTGTTCCTCAGTTTATCGACCCACTAAAGGAATGAAAGGCTTGCCCACATCGGGAATCGAAACTCGGGCCCCGTGTGTTTGAAGCACAAAACGCTACCGTTACACCACCAATATATCTGGAAACATTTAGGTACCAAAAGCAATAATAACCTTCTAAATGAAATAAAAAAAATCGAAATCTGTACTGCGGTTATGGCTGGAGTGTACTATAGGTCTGATTGAATGTTTTTCTCATAGAGGATAGCGCAATAGATTGGCATTTTAGAAATTTTCAAAACTGATGGGGGATGGTGGAATATAGATAACCATCATCAACAAAGGTAAAACTCATAAATGTTTACAACAAATATTGATTGGTGAAATTGGACCATTGATTGGTGCTAAGTGAATGGCTCTGTGGTTTTCCTGAATGCTACAAATATATAGATTTTCGCAGAAACTGAATTATTTCAGGCATGCATTGAGTCGGCCTCCTGTTTATATGATAATGTGATAGTCATATATATAACAAAAAGATAATATTTGATAAACAAATGTGAAAACAGCGTATTTGCAGTAAACAAGGACATCGGTTGAGCACAATTAATGCGCTTGAAAAAGTTTTCCAATACTTATATTTTATTTTTAAAAATTATTTTTTTTAAATTAAAAAATAGTTTTTTAAAAATTATAATGTAAATGATGCAGACCACACTTCATATATATAGTCATATATATAACAAAAGGACAACATTTGATAAACAAATGTGAATAGCGTGTTTGCGGTAAACAAGGACATTGGTTCGCACAATTAACACGCTGCAAAAAGTTTTCCAATACTTACGTTTTATTTTAAAAATTTAATTTTTTAAATTAAAGAATAGATTTAAAAAAATTAAAATGTAAATGTTATTTACCACATTTTATATATATAAAACAAAAGGATAATATTTGATAAAAAATTGTGAACAAAGTATTTGCGGTGAACAAGGACATCGGTTGCGCACAATTAACACGCTGGAAAGTTAAACAGGAATTTATATGATTTTTGTTTCAGCTGTTCTTATACCAGTGACCAGTGACGCAAGTGAGAGAAATTCCTAGCGCCTGCAAACACTCTAATAACTTCGGAAGAAAAATGTGGCATTCACAAATTCTCAGCTTTTGTTTGTGGTAGAGAATACATTTTGTCACGAATCTGATCATTTCCTTTTTAGTTCAGATGTGATCATCTCACGTGTTCTTACTCGTGCAGGCATGAAACACGTGAATTTATTTTTGAAAAATGTTCGAACTTCTAATTCAAACATTGTAGCATGGTAATGTTTTAAGCTTATTTAGTCTACTTTCATTTTGTTTCATAAATTTGCTAATAATTATATGCAGTTATATTATATACAGTTTCAGTTATGAAGATAATGCGCTCAAGTAAACAAGACAATTCACAAGCGTACATAATGCAATTGATAATGTATTATGTACTTCCTGAAATAAAAAATGAATTATATTTTTATCCAGTTTTAAAATACTAGATCTAGAGTGATAAATAGCACGGTATTTTTCAATCTTTTTTCGCTATGTACAAAAATGTCTTAAAAGAACATAATTTTTGTTCGGTAATTCAGGACTGCTGGACGAATTGTGAAATTATTGTACCACATTTGTATTAAAATATGCATTTAATTCTAATTAAAAAGAATTTTCTTCCTAGAAAAGTTTATCAAAATACAGATTTCGGGTGAATGTTATCCGAAGATGTAAACTAGCATTATAAACGTTTTCATATATAAACAGGGATATAACTTCCCAAGGAATAAACACAGAAATAAAATTCAAACGATATTATCAAGAAAATTGTCCAAAAGTTAAGAATATTGAGTTAAATAATATTCGATATTTCCGCCAAAATTGGAGTTTTTAATGTAATCATTTGACTTAATTTGACATACAATTTTAAAATGGAGTCTTATATTTTTTATGAAATGAAAAAACCTCTCCATTTATTCTTTAGAATCAATGAATATCAAAATTTGAAAGTACCTAGAAAAAGAAAGGCTGTATTTCAAAAGTGAATCGTTGGCGTGGGTCAATAGTCATTAATAAAAAGGTCAATAACTTCTTTTGTGAGTAAACAATAGAAGATTGGCGTCTGTTGTGGGATCAAATGAAGAAATATGGTGATATAATTATCCGATTGGATGTCCAGACGTCGAATCGAACAATAGTGAAATTCATTATCCAATGACAAGTACATTGACTCAGGATGACGATTTATGACTCAGGAAGTGTTGATACGATTTATTGAATGCTCCATTTATACTCATCTAAAATATTCCCTCACCCCTAAATTCAAAGAAGTGGAAACCTCTTTTGAAGCAAAAAATAAATTTTGCTCTTTCTTAAATAAAATAAACTTTTTGAATGAGCGTTTTTATCATTATTTGAAAATTATCTTAAAGATAAGAATTTGAAAATTCTTGAAATGAGAGGAATAATTTAGCGTTCACTACACAGAAGTTTATTAAATAATCGATGAAAATTAAATTGTGAAGTACTATCGATATTAACAAATGAAATTCATTGATTCACCAGCTAATATATTCGTCGCTGCTCGGGATTTAAATCCTTTCTCATCTAAAATGTTTAATATAAAACTTTTTTATAAAATATGGAAATTAAATAATAAAAATAAATTATTATTCGGAAATATTTTTTATTAAAATAATTTCAAAAAATTAGCTAGAAGGGTCTTTACGCTTACATTACAAGTGAAAAAAATGGGGGTAATATTAATTATGAGAATAATGAACCACAAATTAAAATGATCTTTATAAACATGACACAGTTTTATTTTCTTAGTGTTGTAACTGAAAATATAAAATTCAAATCTGAAAATCAACGGTTCTAATGTAGTAAATGCTCGATGAAACAGTCCAGTAGTCTCCTTAACAAAGAACGATGCTTCATTTCATTCTTTGATACTTGCACACAGACAACAAAACACAGCCGAAGCGCACAGAAAAATATCACTTTTATTGAGTTTGCACTGAGCCAGTTATAAGAAAGCAGGTAAACAGCACAAGCGTAGATAGGCTGAAAATGCTGTTCGCTCGATGGCAGATGATTGTCCCGACGAGACATACAGTCAGTCACAAAAGTCTATGTACACACAGTGATTTCCTCACGTATTGCACAAAACTCGTAATTTCGAAAATTCAACTTTATTTTCGTAATTATTTATAATAATAACTCAGGTAAAAGAAATGAAATTATCAACATACTTGTTTAAACATAGCGAAAATAACAAAAAGTTTAAATTATATGATCACGAAAGTCTGCATACAGAGACAGGAAACTGAAATTTGGAACAATGGATAAATATAAATATGCCGTTAATACTTGGTAGGCCCTCCCTTAGAAGTAATGACTGCACGCATTCGGTTTTGCATCGAATTCACCAGGTTCTTCGTTGTCTGAGGTGAAATTTGGGACCAAACCAGCTGCATAGCCTTCTTTAGGGTTCCACGCTGGTTATGGTTTGTTGTCGAATTTTTCTGTCAATTTCCTCCCAAATGTGTTCGATAGGATTAAGGTCTGGTGACTGAGGAGGTGAATGCAACTGCTGGGGCGTTTTGTAGAGCAGCCATTCTTTAACAATCTTTGCTGTGTGCTTGGGATCATTGTCTTGTTGAAAGACAAAGTCGTTTCCAAGACCCAATTTTCTGGCTGATTCAAGTAGGTTGCCTTGAAAAATATTCAAGTATCCAAAACGATCCATAGTACCAGCGATGAAAACCAGATTGCCGACTCCAGCTGCTGCCATGGCACCCCAAACCATCACACTACCTCCACCGTGTTACACTGTTGGAGTCAAATTCTCTGGGTTCATTTCCGTGTTCTTTTTCCGCCAAACTTTGCCTCGGCCGTCACTTCCAAAAACGTTGAACTTGCTCTCGTCAGTGAACACAACTGTTTTCCAAAACTCAAAATCCTTGTCAATATGTGCAGAAGCAAAGACAAGTCTTTTCTGTTTGTTCACAGATGATATGAAGGGTTTCCTTCTGGGAACTCTGCCATTGTAGCCGGCTTATCGAAGAATTCTACGAATATTTTCTGGATGTACCTCCTTTCCACTTGCTGTTGCAATTTGATCCGCTAATTTTGGAGCACTAATTTTTGGATTTTTCTTGACTTTTCTGACTATGTCTCTTGTTTCTCGATCATTGAGCTTTCTTGGACGACCACATCGATATTTGCAGAGCACATTTCCACGCTTAACAAAATTTCTGTAGATTGTTTGCACAGTCGACCTACTTTTTTTTACTATTTTGGCAATTTCGTCGTAAGATTTTTTTTCACATTTCAATTTTACTATCAAATTTCGAAGTTCTAAGGATGTTTCCTTCCCCTGCTCATTTTAAGCATTTCGGTATTGTAAAATCTCAGGAAATGAGTTTTCAGATGGCTAACGACACGTGCCACCTCAACCTTAAGTAAGCTTTAACAAAACTTGATTTACGAATTTTCTCCTCTCAGCCAATCAAGTGTATGCAGACTTTTGTGACGAGCTAATATTTACATATTGACATTATTTCCCAGTAAATGCTAATTTTAAACTTATTTTTTTTATTTAAATCACAATTTTTAGTGAAAAGTGAAAGATTGTTAGGATTTCCCAAATTGAAATATAATCAATTTTTGAAATAAGCCCATTTTTAAGGGTGTATGTAGACTTTTATGACTGACTGTATGCAAACCGCTGTATTGTATTTTTCCTTACTGTGCGGGCGTTTATTCAATTTGGTTGTTTTATTGGCGTGAAAAAATTGACCATTTATTATTTTTTGCTCGTTTTGAGACGAGGTTATGTTTATATTTTCATTTTAATTCCCATTTATCATCTATAATTATCCAAATTTAAGTATGTTGACTTTTTTTATTTTATCAGGTGTTTTTTGCGTGTAAACATCCATTATTTTAATGCGATATTTAATAAAAAAGAAAAATTCAAGGACGCCAAAACGACAATTTATAGCCAAGCATGGAATGCCTAAATCTTTCTTATGAAATCGTGGCAAACATATATCACTCTTTCTGCGCATGCGCTACCTACTTGCCGCCTTATAACTGGCTTAGTGTAAACCCAGCATTACAGAAAACAGCAGCACACAAGCTGAAAATTGATAGTGACAGCTCAAATGCTTAGGGATAACACCGCAAGAGGGAGATTTAACGCATTTATTCACGCCTCTCTGTTTTCTGACTGCCTTTCTGCTCAAGCTGAACTCGATTGGCGGGTCGATATTGAATCATTGCTCCACACAAAACAGCCTTGTCAATGATTCTATACTCAACACCAAACTCTTCGAATAACTCAATGCTAACGAATTTCAGCTTCATATTTCGGAATTTTTACTTTTTTCATAACAGGATAGAGAAGGTTCTAGGAAAATCAGTATAATTCACGTCTAGAATAGTCTAATTGCGTAGATTCTTGTAGATCCTGAAATTTTCAAAGTTACAAATTTTTTCCTAGAAACCGGAGGGTCAAAGACCCGATATTCGTTCGGCATCCTTCAGAGCAACTTCAAAAGTTGTCTTTCTTACAATGGCACTAACAGCCTTGGAAAGCAACTTTACATATTTGTAATAGTAAAAAAGAAACGAGTTGTGAAACGTGCATTTGATTTATGGTAGATTTTATTTAAAATATGAAGTTACTGGAATTATGGTGCCACATGCCATTTTCAATTATCGTGCTCTCTGATTCTTTGAGCCACTAGGAACATACATTTTTCTTACCAAATTTGGTACGTATAAAGTATTTTGTAAAATTCTATACTAATTCTAAACTATTTTTTAATTATATTCGCATAGTTTTCTAAAAAAATTTTTTCCTAGAGATCTAAGGTTTGCAAATTCATTTCGAAATCGAATGCTTTGATAATTTCCATGTTCGTTTTTTATATTCCACATATAAGAAATGAAAATGAAAAATATAGAGATAAGCTTTATTTAGAAACTGAACTTTTAATTAAGGGTTTGAAGAATAAAATATTTGGTATCTTAGATCAAATTTTTAAATGCATTATAATATTGAATATATTTTTCATTCAGTGTAACTTTTTTTTCGCATAGAAGGAACACTCAAATTCTTCTTGTGTTTTTGATTGACCATTGCAAAGATAAGACAACATTTATCTATATTTATTTCTTCCTTTAATCCTTGAATAGTTTTTCTTACTTTTTAGTACCTCTGACTGATACCTTATCCCATATTCACTACCATAATTATCTTTTTCTCAAGGAATTTTTCCAGCTAAGGAGTTTCAAGATTTTGGTATTTCTAGGCCCTAAATTCAAATATCTAAATGTAAGAGAAAATTCACTCCTGCCTTATCATTCCAAGAACTTCTAAATCTGAAGAATCGACGTATTCCAACATGAATTGGATATCAACATCAAAATCATTCTTTTTTCATCTTTTTTATTTTCTGGACGAGGGCACAAGCACAGATAATTATAAGCAAATATTTACATAAATCATTTTAGTTGAACGAATCATTTCTATCGCATACAATTATCTCTGGATCCGTTCTTAGCTTAACTTAATCGGAACCGGGATTATGGGATTTTTCTTGAACTCACCAATACGCTTGCCATAAAGGGTTACATCACGTTATGATGAAGCCAGGAATTCCAACAAAGGTAAAGGAATTTATTAAAAAAGAGTCGAACATTTCGAAATAAGTTTATTTTATTTGTCAGATTTATTTTTGATTTTTTTTTGTCCCATTTTGTTCCATGTCCATGTTTTATCAATTGAAAACAACGTTGAAATAATTTCGCTTTCACTTATTATCTTAAGATAGGTGATAACTACTGTTGTAGTGGTTCTCGTATTCCGCTTTACAACGAAAGGAGGGATGCAGTAGCTTCTGAGGGATGTACCCCTCAGCACCCGAGGGCAGAAGTCTGAAATATAGCTCACTCCCGTCACAACCCGTTTTTACGGGGCGAACTTCATTCAAGCATTTCATTCATTCATCCACAGGTCGTTATTTAGGTATGGAACAGAAAACGATCACCTCTGACCCAGTACCTCCAGTCTCGACATGGAGGACTTAGTGACCATCACAGAATTAACGTGCGTCAGCCACCATACACACTGAGTCTTGGACTGGCAGGTCTAAACTTGCATCCCTTCAATATTTTACTACTAGATTCTGATACATTTTCTTGCCAAATGTTGATTTATGCAAATGAACTTGGGTATCTTTCTAAAGAATATGCAAATATTAAGGATTTTTATCCCTCTCGTTCTTGGAGTCGGAAGGACAGAGTCAGCAAATTTTTTAGAACAAGCATTAGAAATAATTAAATAAAATTTGGTTGGATCATGAAATAAAACTTTTCAGATCATTCTGAAAGATTTTATTTCATATGAATTATTTTAGATAAAAAATAAGGAAACCAAGATATTAATTTAAATTAAGAGAATCATTACATATTAATACTTAAAGGAATCCTGTGATTTAAGCGAACAATGCTGAATTCTAACTCTTTTTACTTGATTTATTCATATTTATTGGTAATAATCTAAATTCTATTAGTAAGTAAAAATAAGAAATCCATATAAGAACTAGTATTTTTTCTGCAATATTAAAAACTAAAAGTGTGAAAAATAATCTTGATTGATACATATAATAACCTTCAGATTAAAGCGAAAATAAATAATATTTTATTTACCCAAACAAGTTCCTAGAATTTACGAATCCAATCTTTCGCCAAGTACTCTGGGAAAAAAAATCGATTTTTCTTCGAATGTTACGGCATGTGACTCTCATTCTCATGATACATTGTACAAAGTAACCCTGTACTCATGTTTCTTGTCACAATGTTCAAAAAGAAATTAATCCTTCTTGGTTCAAAAATCTTTCCTCGTATAAATCTGTTTTATAAGAAAGTAAAAATTTATAGGAAAAGTTTCTTTTAAAATGTCACTCTCGAAATATTTTTTCTTTGCGTCAGTTCAAATCAATTACAGGTTGTTACCATTTGACAGTCTATTTGTCAGTCAGGCAGAAAAAGAGTTGCGAAAATAGAGGCTAGAATTCGTCTTTTATTAACGATAATTACCAATTATGTAATTTGCCATTGAAAATGACTATTCCAATTGTGCAATACATTTAATTATGCAATGACTTTTATTCTATTATGCAATTTTTGAAACTTCAGACTATGCAATTCGCCATATATTATACGACCCCCAAAAATGTTTAAAAACTCTTTTTGAACGATTAATATACGGTTTTATTTTTTGATCAAACTACATTTGTAATACATTTTAAACATATGACTATAAATAATAAAAAAAATTACAAAAAAGAGAGATTAAAATGGAATCTGCTGTGCATATTTCAATGTAACTTGAAAGAACATCATTTCTTGAACGGTCAAGCACCATCTGCTCGTGCAAGTTAAATTGTATTTTTATTCATTTTAATCGTTTCATTGAACGAGTCACTTCAGTATTGCAAACGATCCAAAAAACTTTGCCTCGCATTGATTGTTTGAAAAAATATCGCATTTCCTATTTATTTCATTTCACATAATCATGCGCTCAAAGTGACATTTTTCTAGGCTTTATTGGCTGTAGTCATTCACTTATTTTTTTAAAATCAGAGCTTTTGTAAATGCGATGCCAACGCGTATTTAAAAGCTGATTTTTTACGATGTGCAGATAATAAAAGGTTTATTTTTCACCTATGGATTTTTGTTGACGCCTGAAAACCTCATTCCCGAAACTATATCATGTTCAGACATGTTAAAAAAGGTGAAATGAACTATCTCAAACAATAACGAGATTTCTCTATCGGTCTATATCCTTCTTTTACTATATATTTAAAATAAATTTAATTTTCAACTTTTCTAACTACCAAGCAAAAATTTGAGATGAACTAACAACTATGATTTCATAGTTCTGTGTCAATCTTTTAAAAAACGAATCTGCTGTCAAAGAAAAATACGTATAGAATAAAACAATATTGGTAAAAGCAAATCAGCCTATTAAAAACGCACCTGCTTTCAAAGAAGCCTACATATTAATAACAGTAAATGCAGGCAAAGAATATATATGAGTAAAAGATGTTGATGAATATGTCATTTATGCTTTATTCATTGCCTACGCGATGTCGAGCTGCAATTATTCGCAGCCTTCAATTATTCAAAAACCCCTAACGATAACAACATCATGTTCTCACATGATAAAAAAGTGTGAATATTTTATAAGTTGCTTTGAATTTCTTTTTATTAAAAATATTAAAATATGATCCAATCAAGTTTCTTCTGAAATTTTAATTAAACACGTAAAAAGTTTTAATTTTTTTTAAAAAAATATTATTAATGTTTTTATTTACATATTTATTCAGAATTGCATTATATTAAATTTAACAAAATTGATTATGCTAAATAAAACAGTGCTTTTGTGATTTTCTACTGTTGATGTGGACGTTATGACGACAATAAAAATAAAATATATAGAATTTATCAGATAAATATCTTAGAAATATCAGTTGGTTTCTATTTTCATTACAAACTGCTATTTAAAGTATTAAAAATTAATTAATTAATTAATATCGAAAAAAACTGTATTGACATCAAGTGTCATCCATTACAAATTTTAAAAAATTTGGTTTTATTTACAAAATTACAAGTAGGCATTTTTTTTCAAAATCTTCTCTAAAGAAAAGAAATGATTTGAAATTTATTCGTCATCAAGCGAATTCTTCCATAATCAAATTTCCAATTATTCCAAATAATCGGGATTCTACTGTAGGTAAAATGATGAATCGTAAGAGGTTTATCAAAGAAAACATTACACTTTTGTGGTATGCTTTTTTTCCTTTCAAGTATTCGTAATATAAAATATAGTAATCGCTAAAAAATTCCACGTTCTGACTTATCTCTACTACCGAAAAACAATTTTTTAATTTATCCATCAGTCTGTGACAAAGATAACTCGGAAATGCTATGAGCTGGACGGGTAAAAATTATTTGATATCTTGATACAAAATTTGTACATTTCAATAAAATTTCAAGTAAAATCCACTCCAGTTTGTATGTTCGTCTGTACGAATATAAATTAACACGATAGCTACAACGCGAAAACTAGATGAATAAAATTTGGTACGAAGAATTAACATCTATAATTTATATACGAATCGAATTTTCCCGAAATACTTCTAGGGGTTGATTATCAATCGATTTGTACTAATAGAAATACGTAAATGCGATAGCTTAAAAACATAATTATTTAAATAAACCAAATTTGGTATGTGATTTTTTTGTGGTTTTTAAGTATAGTTTTGTGTCAGATTTTTGATTCAAACGAGTGGGAAGAACGCATCAAAAATATAATTTCGATTTTCGGATGCTATTTGTGGTGTATTAAGGATTAATCGCCAATTAATTCGCCAAGACTAACAGTGTAGATAGAAAAAAAAACGTTTAATTCCTGCCAAAGATCTGAATTCGCAATCTTGGGGAGATCACTACCATAGGTTGTGAAGAATATCTATTTTACTCTTCAGTTTTTATTTAACAGTTTAATAAGCATGCATTAATTATTAATTTTAGATGGGTAAATAGAAAAAAATAAGTCCTAAAAAATCACAAAACAAAAAGATTAAAATGAAATCTGCTATACATATTCAAATGCCTCATTTTAGAACACAATTTCTTGAACGGCCAAGAACCACGTGCTCGTGCAGGTTAAATTATATTTTTATTCATTTTAATCCATTCATTGAATGAGTCATTTTAGTATTGCAAACGGTAAAAAAAACTTTGTCTCCCATTGATTGTTTAAAAAAATATCACATTTCCTATTTATTTCATTTCATATAATCACGCACTCAAAATGACATTTTTCTAGGTTTTATTTGCTGTAGTCGTTAAGTTATTTTTTAATTAGAACTTTTATAAATGTAATGGTAACATGTTATTAAAAGCTGAATTTTTGAGATGGCCGTGCAGATAATAAATTTTTTTCCGCCTACGGATTTTTGTTGATGCCAAAAACCTCATCCCCAAATCATCATGTTCTGACATGATAAAAAGTCGGACGTTATCTTTTATTTTATTTCATGGAGTATTAAGATAGCGTTACCACTTTCGCTAAGCTAAAATAAAATGTAACAACATTGCCATTGAATTATACTTTTGAAATACTAATTAAATTTCAGTTTTTAAATGATTTTTTAGCGAAAAATTGCCATATGTGACAACCTTTTGCATTATTTTCTAATAACCCTAAAAGCGATAAATCGACAATTTTCTGCCTATTCATTTTGAGGCTTTAGAAACCTCAAACCAAAATAGCATCATATTCTCACATAATAATAAACATTTTGTTCAATTATTCTGAAAAGATATTATCTAAAATTTTATTATTATAAAATGAATGACTAACACTCTGAGAGTTCGAAATCCCTAGATATGGCCGGCGGGGTTTACGATCGATTTTACCTCATTCACAGAGGACCCTAACTCTGCCTGTAGTTCAAGGCCATTTGACCTAGCATGGCGTAAGGCCAAGTTCAGGCGCGAGTTGGATGGTATTATTCATTTCCCTCATGCGATGTGAGGCCTCCAATAGGAAGGTTACAACATCCCGTCCCACCCTTTTTTTTTATTTCATTCCGGCACCTGACACCTGCGAGTCCAAAGCACTGAATAAAACATGTTTTCAAGGTCAGTGTTTGGTGAAAGTAGTTTAATTCAATAATTTTTGTTCAAAAATGGAAGGTTCTTCATTAATTTCTTCAAGGATGGACTTTTGTAATCGCCATTTGCATTCTTTTTTTTTTACTCGATTTTGATTTATTGATATTTGTCAATTCTGATTTTACAAACATCTTTCTTTAATATTTTTAATCATTCCCTTTTATGAAGTAACAAAGAGAAAGTATTATAATGGTTAAAAATTTGAACTCGATCCCGATAATTCAACCTTACCTTTGTTATAAAATATATTAATAAAAATGAAATCTACAGTTAAAAAATACAAAATGGAATCTACGATCGCAAATTCCAAGTTATCATGTAAGAACCTTATTATTTTTAAGGCGCCCAGGGATCTTTAAAATGGCTTTTTGCAATTTTCATCTCAGCAATTTGAAATTTTATAGACATTAAAACTAGCACTATAAGAGATGACACACAGAATTTCAAAGCACTATGTTAATTTATTTATGAGTTAGGCGGGTTAATATAATATAATATTAGCGATAAATAAGATCAATGAAAAATGTTCCAGGCGCTCCCAATTTTTTACTAAAGCGCTCCAATTTTTATTATTACTTACTCTAACCCTTTAGAAAGAAAAGGTTGGGATTATGTTTGAGTATTAAATATCAAAATAAACCAATGTAATAACTCAAGACTTTTAAAACTTTTTTTAAAAAAAAAATCAGTTATTTTGAGTTATTATATTAATTAACTTTAATATTTCGTACCCAAACTTCAATATTAATCCCAATTTTAGTTTCAAAAGGGTTAGGGTAAGTAATAACAAAAATTGAGCGCTTTGTTACAAATTTGGAGCGCCTGGAACATTTTTCATTGATCTTATTTATCACTAATTTTATATTATATTAACCCGCCTAACTCATGAATAAATTAACATAGTGCTTTGAAATTTTGTGTGTCATCTCCTACAGTGTTATTTTTAATGCCTGTAAAATTTCAAATTGGTAAAGTGAAAATTGTAAAAAGCCATTTTAAAGGTCCCTGGTCTTAAGTGATTATTTTTCTTAATTAATTTAAGCCATTAACCAGTTTAAACCAGTTTGAAAAAATTACGAGACTTCTCTCTCTTTCTAATAATAATTTTTTTAAACCTTCATTTCCAATTTTTCTAGCTGGCAAACAAAGTTTTGGAGATTGAATGATTTTAAGATTTAAAAAAACCCAGTAATTTCGACGAAAAGTTCACTGTTACTGGTAGCTATTGTAAAGGTGGTAAAATCCAATGAACGTAATGCAGATTCATATTAAAATTATTTTCTAATACTTACAATATTTTGAGAAACACAATTAGTAAGAATGCGCTTATAATATCCTTAAAGAATAAATATAAGTCGAATTTTACAAAATTGCAATAGTTGAAAGTGAAAGAGAATTTTAAAAAATAATTTTCTGACTGCAAGATTAATTATTTAAAAGTAAGAAATCGCAAACAAACTGGAAGATGACGTCATTTCATTGAAACGACAAACAAAAAGCAATTGATAGCAACTTTTATTAAATATTTTAAACAATACTAGCAAAACAAGCCTCAATTGTCAGGCGATTTGCTATCTACCAATGAAAAAACGAATATTTTTTGCCTTCAAATTTCGGAGACACCAAAACTTCCTAACCAAAACAACATCATGTTCTCAGATGATAAAAAAGGGTATTATGCATGCAACCATTTTCCTTTTGAAGAATAAAAATTATTAAATTAAAATTATTATTATTAAAAATTATTAAAAAAAATATTTGTTTGATTTGTGTACCGGAATTGATGAATTTAGATGAAATTTTAAATGAAGTTTACTCAAAAGAAACCTGTTCTGTCTGTCCGAGTACAAAATAACTCGGCAATTGTGAAATGTAAAACTCTGAATGAATAATATTTGGCGCATGAATTTAGAATTTTTAATGTAGATTCCCACCAAATTATGAGCGAAATCCATCGCAGTTTTGAGCTTACAAGTAAAAGCATTACTTAAAAAATGCGATATATGAAATTTTGTATGCGATTTCCTTTCTAAAATTGCGCATTGCAGTGTTTTGAACTTTTGGTAATTAATAACCCAAAATCTTTATTTGATTTTTTTATGTACTATGTAACACAACATGCCCATTCTGTGGAACCCGAAGAAAAAATATGAGCAATTCTAGCCTTCAAAGTCTTTCTCAATGTTCATTACTTTATTTGGCGGGAGGTGGGATAGTGATTTTATTATAACTGAGAAAGTTTCGGGGGATCACTGCTATCGGCACCATTTTCAGACGATTAGATTAAAGTCATTAAATGAATAGATATTGTAAATTGTATAGGAATTCTTGTATGATTTTAAACGGTTTTTGATTTTGTGCAGAATAATAAAAATATATAAACTTAATTTTTAAAAATATTTAAACGAACCGATGATTGAACAGGAATAAATAAAAGAGGCGAGAAAGGGTGTATCATTAACAAATAATTACATTTACTGTTTCATGAAATTTATTATTTATTATTCCTATCATATTCAGATTGAAAATAAATATAAAACATATTTTCACAATGTTATTCAAATAAAGACATAACTACAATAAATCGTTTGCAGGTTAAAATTGCATTAAAAATCAGACACTAAATTGACCAAATATTAAAACATTATACTCGTAAAGTGCACTGCTTAGGGCTTTAGAATTATTGATTCCTCCCCAATAAATAATAAAACATAGTTTTTTTCCCTCAAATTTTTCTCGATATTTTTACTTTCTCGTATTTGTAGTATAAATAAAGTATAGCAATAATCGAAAAATTCGCACGCGAGATTTTGACGTATTTTCACGTCTTAGACCTGAATGAGTTCAAAAACACATATTCGGAAAATGTATATCTATGACAAAGATAGCTCAAAAACGTTTTGAACGAGATTGTTGAAATTTAGTATACGAAGCAAAAATGGCTATTTACACCAAATTTGCTTAATGCTATCCAATTTTGATTAAAGTCGTCTTAGCTGAAATCCGTTTGTCCGGGTGTTCGAATAAAATTCAACACTAAAATTACGAAACGAAGAGAGCTAGATAGATAAAATTTGGTACACAGATTTAACATCTGTATTGTAGAAATCTGTCAAATATTGAGACAAATTTAATCACAGTTTGATCATCTGTTGATCTGAACTTTCAAAAACATGTAAATAAAATAATTCACAAAGGCAATGACTTAAATATTTCAACTTCAGAAGGGAAGTTTGTGTTTAGAAGTGCGATTTTGTTTCTAATTTTTGTTTCAGTCGATTGAGGAAACTTATCTAAAATATAAATTCAATTTTTGAATTTTTTAAATGTTGGAGATTGGTCGCCAAATTGTTCGCCAAGAATGGCTTCATAAATTCAGATTAAAAGGTCAATTCACGCCAAGAATTAATTTGTTGCAATTTGATGTTAGTGTCATGTAAAGCATTCTCTGGCCTGATAAAATTTGCTAGAAAGCATGCAAAAAGGTTTTGTGTAGACCACTTTCTCTGGTTAAAATTTATTTTCTGTAGCGGATGTAACTTTTTCTTTTGGATAAATTTCAAACAGATAAAGTGAAATAATCATTTCACGTGTTAGAAAATCTTCAAGATCAAGAGAATCCGTTATTAATCAAGTATACTTCACGATAAAAAAAAAAGGCAGACCGCTTGATTATCTCTATGTAAGACAGTAATCTTAAGGTCAAACCGTTAAGAATCGATGCTGAATTGAAAGAATCCTCACGTTTTTGGGACATGCACCGCACTCATCAAGATCAAGGTCCGTGGATCGCTCCCTCAAATGCACTCGTTATCAGGCTGATGCTCAGATACATATAGATTACAAAACAATCGCAGGTTTTGGTTATTATCAAAAGAATCTAGAGTTTTTGAAGCATCAAAGTTTGTTTCAAAGCACAAGGATTTCATAGCATTCAACGAAATAATGAAATAGAGGAGGTGTTGTTTAATGTTTCATGGGAATAAAAAAGATATTTGTGCGAGAAAGATAATATTTCTCATTTTTTAAATTTGTAAATATTCAGTCTTGAAATATTTTTGTTTCCAAAGGGAGCTTATAGAATTTCATAATATATATGAGGTAATCAATGTAATAAATTGAATAATTATTAGTGCCAAATTTAAATGATTCAGAACTTGAATGATTGGTGAATAAATGATTCATGACAATAACGATTCGTGAATAAAAGATTCATGACATTAATGATTCGTGAATGAACGATTCATGACATTACTGATTCGTGAATAAATGATTCATGACAATAAATCGAGAATGAACGATTCATGAAATTACTGATTCGTGAATAAATGATTCATGACATTAATGATTCGTGAAGGAACTATTCATGATAATAATGATCCGTGAATAAATGATTCATTACATTAAGGATTCATGAATAAATGATTCATTACATTAATGATTCGTGAATAAATGATTTATGGCATTACTGATTCGTGAATAAATGATCCATGCCATTAATGATTTTGAATATATGATTCATGACATTAACAATTTGTAAATGAACGATTCATGACATTAATTATTCGTGATATTAACCATCATATATATATGGGGCTCCCAAACTTTATTGCGTATTACCTTATAAAGAAAGGTATTATGGCATCATCTTTCGAGAAACTTGAGTAAGGTGTTAATGCCACCACTATTCAGATTATTTTCATTTATTTTTCGTAGTACATAGAAGAAACACAAGTATCCATTTTAGTAGTTTTCTTCAGGTATATTGAAAATAAAATTTTGCACCGAACTACAATTTTCGAAAAAGAATCGCATACCAAATTTCATTTGTCTGAGTTACCTTATAAAGTTAGTTATCTTTACCTGAGTTACCTTTCTTTATAAGGTAACAGATAGACTGACAGGTCAATCCTTTGATTGGTTATGTTCAAAATTTGGTACGGATTTATACTTGTGGTTTTGAGTGATCGCATTTACATACATGTAAATACATATACGCAAGCGCATTTCATACATACATACATACATACATACATACAGATAGACAGGTCAATCCTTTAATAGATAAGGGTAAAAGAAATTTGGATCGGCATTTCCAATTCTAAAAATGTATTATAATAGGAAGAAATTAAATAATATATATATTAATATAATTGTAATGGGAAGAATTTAATTTTAAAGTTGTATAGAATTTTCCATTTATCTCGGGGCATTTTGTATTTAATATGTTCATCTGCACTTGGATAATGAGTCTAACTTCCTATGAATAGATTTTATTCGAAATTTGATAGAAGTCTGCAAATTTAGTGTAAACCACATAGCAAATTTTATTCATAAGTTTCAAAGTTTTTAATAACCACAGTGTTTTAATTTATAGTGACAGATAAAATTTCATAAGTGCGCTTCTAAGGAAAGTGTTTTACAAGTTATTTACGCAAATTTTTAAATTATTACAAGATTTTCTATCTCCATACTTTGTATAAGAGAAAATAAAAAGGAAAATACATACAATAGGATGTAATGATATTTTAAAATTTAAATAAAATCTTAATTCCCTTATTTTAATTTGAATATAATTCAAATTAACTTCATTATAAAATGTTCTCTCATTTCCTGAGTGCAACTACCACGTTTTTATTTTATTATTTCGAGATTAAGTTTCACAAAAAATTGCTGACTTCGTCATTCCTAAGGGGGAACAAAGGTATACAAATCCTTAACAGCTGAAAAAAATATATACCTTAGATTCCCTTGATGGAATCGATATGTGGCGAAGGAATTTGTATCAGAATCTCATATTAAAAATCACTGAAGGAAAAAAATTCATTCACTTTTATCTTGTATTTTGATGTAAACAAATATTATTTCATAGCTTAAACTCTGAGATTAAATAAATCGAATTTAATTCCAAAAGTTTTTACTCATGCAGAATTATGTTTCCATCTCTCTCTCTCTCTCTCTCTCTCTAATTATATATTAATGTTCTTTACCTAAGTTTTATACAAAAATAGAATTTTACATTTTCTTATAAGCAGTTCTGTTTATGAAGCAAGATTATTTTGGCTATATGATAAACAATTGAATCTTCTGTATATTGAAATAGAAATCTGCCAGAAAAAATATATGTAATTTTTGGTACATAATAAAATTTAGAATAATAGAAAAACAAGTTAAAACTTTAAACTGAAATTACATTTTTTTATTAAATGAGAACACGTTGTTGTTTTGAGTTTTAAAGACGCGTTTGTAAAAGGTTGACGAAGAAATATGACATCATAGCTGTTTTTTTTATCTCAAAATCGGTCGAGCTCCAAAATTTTGTTTGCCAGCTAGAAAAATTAAAAATCAAATTTTAAAAAGTTATTATTATTATTATTATTATTATTATATATGAGAGAGAGAGAGGAATCGTTATTGTTTCAAACTACCGGGTGTTCAAAAAGTTCCCGTACTCCAAATGTAAAAAAATCATGTTCCATAATTTTTTTTTCAAGTGTATTAAATTTTGCCATACGAGTAATGAAACCATGGACATGCTTGAAGCTTTGTTCGGCGATCCACTTATCTCAAAAAATCTTTGGCCACCTCAATCCCCTGATCTGACCATCACGGGCTTTTTTCTGTGGGGATATTTAAAGGACAAAGTTTATGAAGGTGATCCTCAAACAATAGATGATTTGAAAATCGCAATTACCCAAAGGATACAAGAGATCACTCCTAGCATGTTAAAACGCGTTTCGAAAAACATGCGCAAACGAGTTCAGCTTTGTCTCCAAGAAAGGGGTGGACATTTTGAACATTTATTATAAATGTTAGTTCAGTATTTTTTCCTTAATTATGTTAAAAGTGCTTTTTATCATTGGCATAAAAATAATTCTTTTTAAACCTGTTGTTTTTGCAAAATAAATTCACAAATCATCAGTACGGAAACTTTTTGGACACCCTGTAGTTTAAGGTGGTTAAATTAACTAAATGACTTAAATTAATTAAGACAAATATTAACTCAAAAATAATTATGTTCTCGCATGATAACTCGAAATTTAGGATAGAAGATTTCATTTTTTTAAATTTGAATGTTATGTCACTTTTTGAATTTTTTGAGGTATCCGAAGTCGATTACTGTAAATTGGCATATCTCAAATTTACAGCGTAATCAATTTTTTTCAAATAATTTTGATTCCTTTCACATTTTATTAAGTTTTTCATTTTCACACATAAAGATTTCAGTATAAGGGCCTTATTTATTCTAAGAGATAAATAAATAACTCAATTTACAGTGAAAATCTTGCTGCAGGAAGGAAAATATTTCATATAATTAGGGTAGTCGTAGCAGATTTAATGCCCTGAGCTAGATAATTTGGCGCCTCCTCTGAGCTATAATTAGGTATTTGAGCCCCTATGTCCAACGAAAGTGCTTTCTTAATTAGAATGAAGCAACCCGTTCTCTGACAAAGCCGCCCAATTTTACAAATCAGCGCCTTTTGAAAATAGGATTTCGCTAACGACTTTCGCCATATCTGATTTTAATTTTAAAAGTTAAATTATTATAATCGAATAAAAATGCTTTTTTATTCGATTCTGTACATTTTGTAATGTGAAAGATCAAAGCTTTATCATTATTTAATTAAATGCATCAAAATTTATATGATTAATTTGCATTTTATGTAATATTATTATCTTTGGGACTGGGCTTTTACACGAATTATTAGTTTTCCTTGTTGTTAAGCTTTTAACATGAAACGCCTTGATTTATTTATTTTATAAGTCTAAATATTGAGAATTCAATGCAATCAGTCTATTAAAAATTAATGTGGTTACATATTAAAAAGTTCATGTACTTGAAATACAACAGGAAATTTGTTATATGGGATTTGAATCGTATATTAAAGGAAAAAAGAATTTTTTTTAAGCTGTAGGATCATGCAATAAAACCATATATTCGATATTATAAAATTTGAAACAGTTCATAATGAAAGTTTAATTTTCATTGCAAAATAATTTTTAATGGTGTTCAAAAATTAAACAATTTCTAACTCAAAAATTTGTCAATAGAATTATTTCTAATCAAATGATTTCTGATGACAATCAGTTATTTTTAAATAAACAAAAAAATTAGATTAATATTTTTAAATTAAGCAAAAAAACTATCGAATGGTTGAATATTAATTCTCTATTTGCTATTGAATACTTAAATGTCACTGATTAATTCTGAAAATGATTAAAACATTTGACACTTGATTCTCTAAAAACTTTAAAATATTTTCATTCTTCATAGAAATAAATGTTTTAAAAAAATTCTATAATTTTAATTCTATAAACGAAAAAAATCAATCAATCAATTAATTAATATAAAAATAATTCTAATTTCTAAAAAAAAACCTTTATTGAGATTTACAATCAATACTTACAATATTTGTAATAACAAATACTTACAATAACAACAAATTTCTAAATATATATTTGATTAATCGTTTATTATATTATTACGAAAAAACAACATGGAACAAAGCAGGTGTTTTTCATTTCAGAAAATAAACGCCTCTTTTTATCTTATTGTGAAATTATTTCTAAAGACTAAACGTTAATGCTTAGTCATTAGCAGTAACTTTATACTGTCGATACCTCTAGAGATTTTTCTTAAGAAGATTAATGATTTTTCGTTCCAATTTTAACTATGAAATAAAGCACTTAAAAATGCTCTTTCTTCTTCATCTTTTGTCTGGTAATCACATGTCATTAATTACATTGGTTTTTGATTGTTAGGTTTATTTTTCAGAAATATCGTTTGCGTTTTTTTAACCTTTGTAAGCCTTATAGATGAGTAATAATATTTTTAAAAATAACCTTGATGAAATTTTAATCGGATTTCCTGAAATTTTCGTGATCGCAAAGTTATTTCTGACTTGTTTAGTAGTTTTTCAAGTTTTGTGTTGTAGTATTTTTTTATTTTTATTAAAGTGAATTTATTTTTATTTACCATGAAATTAATTTTTTAAATCTTTCGCTAAAACCTCATTTTCATTTTTATTATGTTGGATCCTTCGCTGAAATAAATTAAAGAAATATTTAAATTTCTTATCGGTACCATATAATGTATTTTTTTGTTTGATTTTCTCGATAAAAATTTATTTTAAATTTAATCATATGTTATAAAGTAAAAAAAATATTTAATATTATTGCAATGCGTGAAAGAATAAATATATATACATTTTTAATTTAATAAAAACGAGAGAAAAAATACATGAATATAAAACCGGAATCAATAAAAAGCTGACTCTTTGAGTGTCGAACTGACGTGTAAATGGTTTAGGGGCATTATAATGTTCCGAGATAATTGAGGAAAATTGAACCTACCTAAAATTTTATAAAAGATAGAAAGGGATGAGCTTTTTATTAAAGAGTATGCAGGAAAATGTCTGAGAGACCACTCCTATTGTTTTCAATTTGGAAATAAACACAATGACAATGTATTATCTTCAATTTTTGTAGAAAAATGGCTTCATTTTCGTTTCTCTCACCAACTAGTCTCTGTTAATTGACGATTACATAATCCAGAGAGCACATAAAATTGGTAATAGATCCTCCAAACATCAAAACCAATGCGTTCTGTCCTTCGACGAAGAAAAATGACACGAATAAAAATGACAATCAGCCTTTCATCAAGCTGTGAAACGTTTAAGTGATAGAAAAAAGAGCTCTTGTTTCGATTATGGTGTCATTATAATAAGGAATCGATCGTAAAATATTTTTGAAGCCAATAAGCTCATAAAAGCAAGGCCGCTTGATGTGATGACGTCGTGATGACCTTAAGCGCTCATCGAAGGAATCCTCGGATATAGAAGTTGAAAATGAAAAAAAAAGTTTATAAAAAAACGAAATAGTTTTTTAGTAAGAAAATAATAGTAAAAATAAATTAATGCTTTTATATATCTACCATATAAAAATTTAATATGTAAACATTATGCTTTATTCGTTTTGTGATTGGTGCATAACTGATCGCTTGACATATGACATTTGAGGTTTGTTTTCCCACTATTGTTTGAAATATCAGGATATCCATAAGTTTTTTTCCTATTTCTAATATGAAATGAATACAAAACAATTGCTTTTAATATTGTATTTATTTTGTTATATTATAACAAATAAATCTTTAGAAATAATCTTTCGCTCCATTACTTTCTTCCATCTCTCAGAAAGCCTCCTTATGCCTATGGTTTCAAAATTACTGTGTTTTGGATAAGAAATAATCCTTAAAGTGCGCTTTTATTTCGCTTATGGATTTAAAACGCTTAAGACGAAGATAATTTTTTAAAGACAAAAAGATATATCTGGAGAGTATGCAGTATTCAGTAAAACTTCCCAATCAATCTGTAAGAGCTTCTCTCTTATGCAATATGTGGTTTCACCTTGCTATGATGAAAAACAATGCCTCGTCGGCTCATTAATTCTGTTCGTTTTTTCAATTCAAATTATTAGTTCACAATCTCCCTATATATATATATATATATATATATATATATATATATATATATAATATCTTGCTCAAACTTTCGATCCTTCATAAAATTCTTTTTATTCATCTATTCATGTTCAAATACATTTTTTTTTAATTTGTATCGGATGACATTTGATGTTAATACAGTGTTTTCAAATATTAATTTGTTCATTAAGTTTAATTAATTTTTAGTATTTTAAATAGAGTTTTAGCAGTTTGTAATGCAAATTGAAATCCACAGGAAGTAGTTCAATTGGTAAAATGCTAGGATTTTGGTATTTTTCGCGTGTAGGGGAAGAATGCGAGTTTAATTCTCGCGAAAATCAATCAATTTTTGATAAATCATTTATATAAATTGTAATTATTTAATAAAAAGTAACTAATTTTTTTTCTTTGTTAGCCCTAAGTAGGAATTAATTTTACAATTTTTTAATATATTATTTGTATTTTTTTGATTGCATCTTTCAATTGATCCTATTGATGACAATATTTCGTAGAATTTATAGTTCAGCCTTGAGGAAACAACTCATTAACAAATACACCTTTTCAATCCCACCAAATGAACAAAAGATTTTTTTTGGGGTGTAGTCCCGATTTTGTGACATTTGAGGGCCTATTGTCTTTACACCGAGTTACATAGACGGCTAATGGATAAGCCTGAATGTTTGCACCAGCAGAGCCAGATAAGGCCACTCATAGCGCGATGAGAAACTCTTTGGGTACCATAATACTTAAGGAAATTTATTATTATTGACTTACACGCGAACGACCGTTTAAACAGACCCAGTACACATTAAAAACGTTACATCGTGGATAAATGCCTTTTCACTGGTAATTTGCTAAAATTTGGATAGGAACGCCATTTCGCGTATTTTCCTCATCAAGTGATCATGATGGGAGATTTTAAGATTAATCCCAAAATAGTGTAGATGAACTTAACTCTGGATTACCCAGTGAAGTGCCCGTATAATGCAGGATGGCTGATAAATACTGTGAGAAATATTGAATAATCTTATTTTATAGATTTAAAATCAGGACGGTCGGGATGGCCTGGTTGGTAGAGCGTTGAACTCGTACTCCTTAGGTTACGGGTTCGAAACTCACCGGCCAAAACAATCCCCGAGTGTGTGACGATTGGCGCTCGTTAAATCTGTTCGTGGTCGCAAAGTCCTCCATATCGAGAGTAATATCACAGGGGTTACTGGGTCAGAGGTGATCGTTCTTTGTTCCAGGTCTAAATTACGATCTGAGATGAATGAATGAATATGTATGAATGTAGTCCGCCCCCTAAAAAGGGTTGTGACGAGTGTGTAGCTAAATCGTACTCTTGGCCCTAGATGGCGCTACTTGTAAAAACAAGAGACGTATATTTCCGGCTTAAAATCTGCTGATGTATCAGCGGGGCTTGTCCATGGCAAGTGCCATAAGTAACAACAACAACAACAAAATCAGGACATAATAAATGAAAATAATATTATAATTTTTTTATTAGAATTGTTATCATTATCTGTGAGTGGCAAAAGATAATCATCCAAGCCGTGGTCCGATTATGGCTTGAACAACAGATTCGGGACATTTCTCTCTCTACCATTGAAAACAAATATCCTGGAGACACATGGTTACGTTCTACCCAGATGGATCAACGCTAAACGATAAAGACGGAGCGAGAGTTGGTGTACGTTTTGGTGTTTTATCATGCTATGCACAAACAAGGGCTCTTTCCACCCATTACGATGATAAAGTAGAGGCTATTTATAACGCATTAAAACAACTGGCTACGTGCCCCTAGTCATTCTGCAGAGCGGTTATTTTGTCAAACTCCTCTTCTGCTCTTCAATATCTTGAACAGATAATATCTGTACGCTGGCATCTAAAGATCTCCCAATGTCTGTTTCTTTCAGGTTGATCCCACTCATTACGGGATTCCTGGATATGAAGATGCCGAGGTTTTGGCCAAAAACAGTGCAAAAGCCCCCTAGAGACATTTTAAAAATCTCCCATTTCATTTAATAAAACTCCTGATAAAAAGAAAAAATACCTTCAAGATAAAGCAGAGACCTGTGACTCTGCATGTAAGACATGGGCTTTACTGCTTGAGGGTACACAGTTGATGCCAGATTCTCCTAGAAGTGGGGCTGTGGCATTTTCCCGCCTTATCTGGCTGTAAAGATTCAACTTCATTGCTCTTTAAACACCTGTTAACCACTGTAACTTTCTCCTATTCCTAAACTTGATAATTGGCATTTCCAGCCCTAATAAATTCCCTATTCTAAATTTTATCCATCTTGATCAAAGCAGTGAGGTTATTGTGTTCACAGCCGGATAAACAAAATAATTTCAAAAATGTGGTTTTCTGACCCTTACGAGTCTGAAATATTCGTCAAGATTGCGATTTTTTAAGACTTACAGTGATATTTCTTTATGTAGCTCGAATAAAAGAAAATAAAACATAGTGTTACCAAAAAAAGTTTATGTTGCTGCGGTTGTTGTTTCTTATGGCATTTGCCACCGACAAGCTCGTTGAGGTAATCAGTGATTTAAGCCTAATCAGCATCTCTTGTTTTGTAGTAGCGCCAACTAGGGCCAGGAGTACGGCTTTTGCTACTCACCCATCGCATTCGCTTGTACAGCCGCTTTTTTACAAGGTGGCAAATTCACATGCTTTACAGACAGAACACAGAAGGACAACCATGCCCGAACAGGAACTCGAATGCGGGATTTCCCCATATCACGGGTAAGACGCGTTATCCCTATGCCAGGACGACGGCAAAAAATAATTCCTTTTCAATTGTTTGACATTTCGTATTTATTAGCTGTTCAGTAGAAATGATTTTCACAAGGAATTGGTTAGTGTGAAATTAATATTTATTTTATTTTCACTAACAACCAGTTGGATAATTTCATGCACAGAATGGAAATTTGAACTCGTAACGTTATCGCCAAGTATCTCTATATATCCTTTGAATATTCCAGTTACTCTTTTACACAAAAAGAGACGAAGTGTCTTCACATTAAATAATAGAACATTCTCTGTCACTTTTGATGGTTATATGAAGCTCATAAAATGATTTGCCCATAATGAAGAAATTATCTTATTGAGAAATAAAGATAAAAACTAATAAATTGTTTCATCTCATTAATAACCAGAACTTGATTGAAATCACTGCCATGGCACTTTTTGTCTAAACAGTAGTCTTACGTAAAAAAATTATTTACTCTAAGTCTTTTTTACCCATATACGGCTATTTACTTCGCTACAATGACGGTCAGAGCTGATTCACTGGAACAGGGCTAATATTTCAGCATTAAATGAGAATTCCACGAAGAGTTAGTTCTGTTTACCCACGAGGAAGACTCCTTCAACTATTTGGCACAGGAAAACGTCACTTACATGTCCAAAGTCCTCCCATTATTTACTAATGTTTGTTCTTTGGCTGCGTCCTCTTTCAACCGAACACGTGAACATCACCTCCCAAGGTCGCAGAAACCATATTTTTCAGGCAGCGGACACACGACCGTGCCTGCTGTTCGAATTATGCATGTC
Source organism: Argiope argentata (assembly GCA_026289955.1). Classification (NCBI taxonomy): domain Eukaryota; kingdom Metazoa; phylum Arthropoda; class Arachnida; order Araneae; family Araneidae; genus Argiope; species Argiope argentata. Next base: position 229,574 of record JAOUZG010042375.1, read on the forward strand.
AGATTCGGAGCAATTCATGGTCTTCAGTGTTTGAAAAATTAGGGCTGAAGTGAAATTTCGATTGGCGTATGAATGAGCATGTTTTTGCTCTTATCACGTTGTTACAATGTGCTTTTTTGAGCGGATGATTTTTCGTATTTACGCTGCGTGTTGCATTTGTTCGCATTCTTAAATAAATGCTTATAAACTGACAACAAATTTGCTATTGAGTTAGTGTATTTATTAGTGAGTTTTAGTTGTTTGTGCTAATAATGAAAAAATGTGTATATTCACGTTTACAGGAGTCTCATTACGCCTTGACTTACAAAATTAAGCGTTATGATTTTAAGATTTCCTTTATAAAATGTTAATTGGAATTATGGTGAATTAGTATATATCTCTAGCTCAATAAAGCTAAATAGCTTCATAAAATTTTAATTAGAATAATACTGAATTAGCGTCTGTATCTAGCTCAATAAAGCGAAGTGGACTTATGAAATTTTAATTAGAATTATAGTTATTTAGCACCTGTCTCTAGCTCAATAAAATTAAATGGATTCTTAAAATTTTAAATAGAATTATAGTGAATTATAGTCTGTGTCTAGCTCAATAAAACGAAGTACACTCAAAAATTTTAATTAGAATTATAGTGAATTAGCATCTGTCTTTAGCTCAATAAACCGAAATGGACTCATATGATGCTAATTAGAATTATAGTGAATTAGCATCTATTTCTAGCTCAATAAAACGAAATGGACTCATTAGTTTTTTATTAGAATTTTAGTGAATTAGCACCATTCTCTAGCTTAATAAGACGAAGTACATTAATAAATTTTAATTATAATTAAAATGAATTAGTATCTGTGCATAGCTCAATAAAGTGAAGTATAAAATTTCGATTAGAATTACAGAGAATTAGCATCTATCTGTAGCTCAGTAAATTAAAGTGGAATCATAAAATTTTGTTAGAATTATAGTGAATTAGAATCTCTCTCTAGCCCAATAAAGTGAAGTATAAAACTTCGATTAGAAAAACAATGAATTAGCGTCGATCTTTACTTCAATAAAGTAAAGTGGAGTATTTTAAAAGTTAAATCATATTTTTAAAGTTTAATAAATTTTAAATCATAATATAAAGTGGAATCATGATTAGAATTATAGTGAATTATTATTTGTCTCTAACTCAACAAAATTAAGTAGACTCGTTTTTTTAAACAGTGTAATATAAAATTCAATAAATATATCAAATTATAACTTAATTTAAACTAATTAAATTATTAAAACGTTATAAGATTGCAATATTAGAATCATGTCCTCTTTTATAGGAGATATATGTGAATAATGATAAATAAGAAAATTTCGTTTATAAAATTTCATAAAATTATAATTAGAATTATAGTGAATTAGCATTTGTCTTTAGCTTTAAAAAATGGACTATTTTAAACGATTTTAAATGAAATTCAACAAACATATCAAAATTTGATAAGTGAATTAAACAATAATTGATACATTTTTATAATTTCTTTCCGAAACATCGAAAAATATTATAGTATAAAAATGAATTTATCTCCATTTAATATTGGAAAAATAATTTTTTTCTATGATTCCTACATGATAAATGTTTGAATTTTTTTTGTCTTTTTAGGATGAGAAAACATTATATTAATATTTCATATCTGTTAAATAATTAATGAAATTGAATTTGATTTTATGCCATTAGATTAAATTTGAAAAAAAAAATAACTACATGCCTAAAATACAGGCAATGGTTAATTTTTTTAATAATCTCTAGTTTAATAATGTTTTTATCTACACTTCAAAACAATAATAAAAATAGGTCTTCAAAAATTGTTTTATTATATTTTTATGAATTAAAGTTAATAAATAAGAAATTCATAGAATAAAATGAAGTACTTTGTTTTTTATTCAAAAAATTAAAGTTATTACAGTTTTATTTTTTCTAATTTTTCTTAAATTTATAATTTCATTAACTTTTTTTTTTCATAAAATTTGTTAAGATTTTTATTTAAATTTATATCTTTAAAAGAAATATCAGTGAAAAAAATAAGTGCATTGTGAAAAATTATTTTTAAAAAGTTCTTTTTTCCTTTCCAATTTCAACCAATATTGAGAAAATTCTTTTTTTTTTCTTCTTATATCACCTTGAAACCAGCATCGATACAAAGCGACCTTTATTAATAAAGTGTCTTAAGAACATACACCCTTCAATTTTCAAGGTCACTTTCGCAGGTACGTGACACAAGGCTGAACTTTGATTTGCCCTTATCAGAAATCTGGAGATATCTAGTGATGATTTATCACGAAACTCGGAGTGTTAGAAACGAAGATGAAGAACTTACGAAAGCATCCATTCTCCATTTTTGGGCATGCTGAGAGATGATGTTTATCGTCATCATTGCGTAATTAGGACTAGTATGAAATAAAATGAAAATTATTTTGAAAAATATAGGAAAGGAGAAATCTAGAGTTATCACACATTAAAAAAGTTGCAATAAAATATTTTGTATCACCATTTAATATAAATTGACCTGTTGGGTCGGATTAGTCCACACTTGTTTATTTAACCCGATTTTGTAATGCGCTTCATTTATATATGTTACCGTTAAAGTATATAATGCAGTTATTTTATAAAATACCTAGTTATTCCATGAAATAACTGATTGTGTCCGTTAAAATGTAATATGTTATTAATTTCGCACTTTAACTAGTTATTCTATGAAATAACTAGGTATTCTATAAATTAACTAATGAGAGACAGTTAAAGTGTAAAATAAACAATTTATCTCATTTATACGGCTTATAAATGGTATTTATGGAAACGTACCATTAAATCATTTGTTACAATAAGGATTAATAAAATGTCACTAGGAATTACAAATAACATTCACTAGGAACTACAAATATCACCTATTCCTCTGTCAACTTCAGGCACTGGAATATGGACGCTAAAACCCACAGAGGCTTCAAAATGAGATTTATCCGACATACATTTTATGGTATTAATTCAATCTCCTAATGACCTGGAATAGTTCATAAATGCAGTAGGGGTGGAAGGTAAATGTATTTGTCTTGCGAGATATATGATATAGATTATTTTACACTTTAACGGGCTGCAGATCGTTATTCTTAGAAATAACTAGTTAAACCATGAAATACGAGAGAGTTTTACACTTTAACGGACACGATCAGTTATTTCATGGAATAAAACATGATATTCTATAAAATAACGGATTTAATACTTTAAAAGAAACATATACATAAAATCTGATTGTAATGATCTCTTGATCTAATTGAAATCCTAAATAGTTCCAATTTTTGTCTTATTTTACCTATATATAAAACTTCAAGTCTCAGAATTTGCTGAAGTTCCGAGTAAAGGGATAAAATTCCTTAATGCTTTCCAATTTCTTTTAAACATACCTAAAATTCCCTCGTATTAAATCCACTCGTGTCAAAGAAATTTCTATCAAACTATCTTTGTTAAACATCCTAAAAAGACAATTTCTCTCTTCTTTTTTTCTTTTATAATTTTCTTATTTTTTGCACTTAAATAATGTCTTCCACGGTGAAATGGAATTTTCACAAGTTTCTTCTTTATGTCCATGTTGCAGTTAAGATATACTTACATTTTCTATTGAAACACTGAAGTGACAAAAGTCATGGGAAAGCAATATGCAAATATACAGATGGCAGTAGTATCGCAGCGAATAAGTATAAACGCGCAGTTCGTTTTCCAGAGCTTTCATTTGTGGTCAAATTATTCATGTGAACAGATTTTTCGTGATTTATGGCGGCACGACGAGAATTAACAGACTTTGAAAGTGGAATGTTAGTTGGAGCTAGACGCATGGGACATTCCATTGCGGATATCGTTAGTGAATTCGATATTCCGAGATCCACAGTATCAAGAGTGTGCCGAGAGTATGAAATTTCAGGCATCCCATCCCATCATGGACAGCGCAGTGGGCGACCACCTGCACTTAACGACCGAGACCGCCGACGTCTGTGTAGAATGGTCAATGTTAATAGACACGCAGCACTTCGTCAAATAACTGCAGGAATTGATATGGGACGTACGAGGGACATGTCCGATAGGATTGTGCGGTGAAATTAGTCTTCCTGGGGCTATGACAGCAGAAGACCGACTCGAGTGCCTTTACTGACAGCACGTCATCGCCTGCAGCGACTCTCCTGGGCTCGTGAGCATATCGACTGGTCCCTAGACCAGTGGAAAACCGTGGCGTGGTCAGATGAGTCAGTTGTTACGAGCTGATGGTAGAGTTCGTGTGGGGCGCAGACCTCACGAAGCCATGGACCCAAACTGTCAGCAAGGCACTGTTCAAGCTGGTGGTGGCTGCATAATGGTGTGGGCTGTTTTAAAATTGCATGGACTCGGTCCTCTGGTGCAACTGAACCGATCATTGACTAGAAATGGTTATGTTCAGCTGCTTGCAGATCACTTGCAGCCATTCATGGACTTCACGTACCCACACAACGATGGGATTTTTATGGATGACAACGCGCCTAGTCACCGGGCCAGAACTGTTCACGATTGGTTTGAAGAACATTCCGGACAATTGCAGCGCATGATCCGGCCACCTAGATCGCCCTATATGAATCCCATAGAGCATTTATGGAACATCATCGAAAGGTCCGTTCGTGTCCAAACTCCTGCACCATCCACACTTTCACAATTATGGACGTCAATACAGACAGCATGGCTCAATATTCCTGCAGAGGACTTCCAACGACTTGTGGACTCCATGACACGTCGAGTTGTTGCACTTCGCCGTGAAAAAAGAAGATGGACACGATATTAACAGTCATCCCATGACTTTTGTCACTTCAGCGTATTTAATATTAAAAATATTATCTTTTGTATATAACCATTATCTATATTACTATTATAAATGTCAAAGTTTTGATGGATGAATGATGTTAGACAATCATGCCAGAACAGTTAAACGAAACTGGAAGAAATTTGGCACAGATATTCGTTTGTAATTATTCATCTTACTGAATTCGGATTGCCGGGCATACATATTTCATCTGAATGGATTTCGTTCGAAAAAGGACAGAAATTGATAAATTTTGAGTTTATATACTATATTTCATCCGTCTAGATCAAAGCGTGGCAAGCGAATGTGATTAATGTGAGTCATCTTAATATGAGCTAGAAGTCAGACTACTGCCCTCGGATGTTCGGGTCTATATTCTCAGAAGCTACTGCATCTCTCTGCTTCCGTTGTAAAGCAAACACGTCATCATAATCATAGAGCTACTCTTGAGAACTTTCAATTAGTACTAATATCTTATATGAAAATAATACTAACGGCAAGTTAGAGATACACAATCGTGTTTAAAATAGATACTTTTGATGGAGAAGCAGTAAAATCCTAAAGTCTTCGGTTAGAAAAGCGTTTTAAAATAATTTAATTCGAGATCAAAAATTAAGCTTTCACCTTTAATGTGAAAAGTCTAATCATTTTCCCGACAACATTAATGATAATTTGAAGGAACTCTGGCTTAGCTGTGTTTTTTAATATGATAATATCTTTACCATGGCGTACATTATGGATCTTTACCATGGCAAACATTATGCAAGATTAAAATCTCAAAATCCTTTCGTGATTACTACTGTTTCTTTTTGCAAACTCACAATAAACCGGGAATATACCAGGAAAGTATACTGGACGATCATACTTCGTCTGAAGGAATTTCCTCCGAAAGTTGTTTGAAAAATATAAATTTTGAGTGAAAATCATATAGACATTTCATCTATTATTCTGAAAGCGTTTTTGTCTTGTTTACAGACAGACAGACAGGCAGACGTAATCCCCAAAATGGGTTTTTCAAACTCGAGAAGGTTTGAAACATAAATAATCCTCAAATTTGTAGCTTAAAAAAGATTATAATACTTTCTCTTTGTAAATTTCGTATACATACACCGCATTTTCATTTCCAGATCACAAATGACTCATTTCTCGTTTGGTATAGATGTAGATAAATTTCAATAAAATACACAAAAAATGTAACAACAACCAATTGGAAAGAAATGTACAAATGATAAAATATGAATATATTTAACATAAAAATAATGATAGAGTACAAAAAAATTAATCAATGAACATGATAATGTAAATTATGCGTGGAAAAATAAAGTAATTATAAACAATGAGGTACTGGAGGAAACTTAAGAATGTGCTACGAATAATAAAGATACAATCTTTAATATTGCGCATACGAAGTGATAAGGGTTAACCTAATTGGAATAATTCTAGACGATCAATTACGAATTCAATCAGGTTTATGATTATTTTTTTGGAAGATAAAAAATTATTAAGAACTCTTTTGCTTTAAAGATTTTCTAGGAAAAACGAAGGTTTTTTGAAATATATATTACCTATTTTAGTAATAGGAAGTAATGAAATCGTAAGAAAAAAGTTTAATTTGTTTCGAATGTCAAAAAAAACACCTCAATTTTTATCATGACCTTTACATTACCAAAATTATACTGCCAAAAGAGTTAAAGAAACCATACAGTTAATTCTAAACTCATTAAAATCACAAAAACATATTAACTATGTTTAAATTCATTCTAAAAATCTATTAAATTTATAAAAAGAATTACATAGTTATGAAGCTGGCAACGTCGGAGAACTATTGATTTGAATTTCATTAAAAAATGCTTTTGAAGAAAGAAAAATTACTTTTGTGTGATTATAAATTCAATATTTGTTTAGAAAAAAATCTTAATTTGTTTGATATATTTTAGATTAAACAAATCCCTAATTTCAATTTTGAAAAGTTCTATCATATTGATCACCCCCCATTCAAGTTCTGCAAATTTTTTAGCCATCTGATGCGTAGATCGTAGCATTCCTTGCTTTTAGATTTTATTTCATGCGATTTACAGAAAGTATGTCAGGGTGAAGATATTACCATGTTAACAATCCCAGCCCAAGTCAATGTTTCTTCAGATTACCATTAAAGTTAACGGTAAAATGATTAGACACGCCGCATTAGGGGGAAAACTTTAGTTTCCGACTGTAATTTAATTCTCTTTAATATTTATTTAAACGAATGATTTTTTACCGTCTGTAATATTCTGAAATATGGAATTACAATAACGAAAAATTTCAGGGTTACAATAACTTTAATTTGGCAAGTCATCCTTTTAATAAAATTGTAGTTCAGAGTCAAATTTTGTTGTCTATTAGCCGAACAAACTATCCAACTTACATATTGTTTTTTATTGTACTACAAAGAGCTCACGTGGGTTTGTAAATAAAATTTAAATACTTGTGTCATACCTTGTTTAAAACACAATTTTTACACTGGAATATTATGTATATTTGTTCGGAATATGCAATTATGTTGAAGGAAGATCACTTCCGCAAATTTTTCAACATATCTGGGAATTTTACTGAATGGAATGGAATTTTTGGAATTTTCTGGTGCAAGAGCCATGGTTTTGAGTATGCTGCGCCAAACTCAGTTTAAAATCATATCAATGTACTTTAATCAAACAAAAAACGTATCGTGTTTAAAATTACTCATAAACTGAACTGGCATAACAAGTATACTGAAACAAACATAATAAAAAAATCAAAGTCAATTCCTATTTAAGTTAATATGAAAATTTTTGTTTTAGTTATTTTTTATCAAATCATTACAAACAATATAAATAATTTATCAAAAAGTGATTGATTTTCGTAAGAATTGAACTCACATTCTTCACCTGGACGTGAAAAAATACTGAAATCCTAGCATTTTACCAATTGACATACTGCCTGCTGATTTGAATTTTTCATTACAAACTGCTAAAACTCTATTTACAGTATTAAATTTAATGAATGAATTAATATTTGAAAAAACCGTATTAACATCGAGTGTCATCCACTACAAGTTTAAAAAATGTATATGAACTTGAGTAGATGAATTAAAAGTATTTTATTAAAGATAGAAAATTTTAGCAACATATATATATAATGTAGAGAAAATATGAACTAATGGTAGGAATTTGAGAAAAAAAACATTGAACAGATTGCGAGGATTTTGTTTTCATATGAAAGCTCTCCGATCCTTGAAGATATTTCAAAGATATGTCTTCATGGGTCGAATAATTTTCTCATCGCTAATTTTTGGAGACAAATTTAAAAAAAACTAAACTATATAATGCATTTTCTATAAAAAGAAATTGATCATCAGAATTCGATACTTAAAACCATTTCGTTATTTTTTTATTTCTTTTGAAGGCGCCTGATATCTAAAAAGAGTCGTCTGCTCTTTTTTTCGTGTATTTCTGAAATAAATTGAAATATTTATACTACATAACTGGCTTCTATGAAAAAATCTTTCTACAAAATTCGCCGTCTTAAATAATCGATTTCGAGAAAAGAAATTCATAAAAATAATTCGATCCCCAGATATGTAACAATTGATTAAATCACCACATTTGAAATTTTAATGCGATGACTATGACTAACGAATATTAGCTGGTTTTCTCCAATATACAGAGAACTAATGTTTCAACCTTTTCTTGGATCTTTGGATGTTATTAGTTACTTACTTCGAACAAAATTTAACTTACACAAAAAAGTGTGTCCTAATTTGTTGCCTACTTATTAATTAATCAAATATACCTACTTATCAAATATACCTTACTTAATCAATACCTACTTATTAATTAATAAATTTATCTAATACCAGCGTCCTGCCACAGATGTAGCGTATCTGACATCACGTGATCCAGGCGTCCTGCGTTCGAGTCCCGGTTAAGGCAAGGTTGTCTTCTGTACTATCTGGTATATAAGGTGCATGAATGTCCCGTCAAAAAAAGGATGTGTGCAAGCGAATGTGATGGATGTGCAGTTAAGTCGTGCTCTTGGCCTTAGTTGGCGCTACTTCAAAAACAAGAGACGCTCATTCGGCTTAAAATCGCTGACGGCCATCTGCTCACTTGTCCATGGCAAGGGCCATTAGTAACAACAACGATAACAAATTTATCTAATAAGCTGAATGAATCCATTTTCTTATGCCGTTCTCAATCCTAAAGATATATTAATATGCCATAATTAGAAAAAAATAGCCTATTGAATCGTTAAAATATCTCTCAGAAGAGGACGTGTTTAGGTAAGGGTATTACTGATTTCATGCGAAGTTTATTTGATCGTCATGTAACAATTGATGTCATTAATTTCATTTAAAATAAAATCTACCAAAATTGATAGAAAGAAAAATCGGGATAAGTATAAATTTTGCTGATTATTTTAACTATTCATATAATGGTCGAACGGATGGTCACCGAAGGCAGCTGTTTATTCGAGAAAACAGGAGCTTTCACGTGAATTTTCAGGTTAGAGCGATATTTCTCATGACAAACACAATGACGTTTGTGCTTGTCTACACCCTTTTTCACAGTAAACATGACGTCTGAACCGTGGACTAAAATGGATGAAATTCATCCTGTTTTTTTTTTCCCCCTTTATATCTCCTTCTTGTAAAAATCTTTCAAGGATCGGAGGTCAGAGGCGTGACGTAAAAAAACAGCACGTTATCGCATAATTTTTTCACTCTCATTTGACCGAGGGCGAAGTGCGCAAACATCGTGATAGTTCTATCTCCTGCGCCTATCTGGTGAACGTTCGGCTGATCTGACCTTCGAAGAGAGTCTAGAGAGTGGAAACTCTCTTCGCGCCATTTTTTTCTCTAATTATTTTCGTTGGGCGTAATAAGACTCATATTAATTAGAAGATGAGCCCGTCTAGACGGGGTGTTAGTCTGTTAATATCTTGGATGAGATTGCCACATATTAGCGATTTAAATTGTAATGAAGGAGATAAATATATATGCCGAATGCCTGAGAAATACATATGTGTAAGCATTGTTATTTGTTGAAAGCAGAAGGCAATTTCGAAGACATAGATGACACTTTGAATTTTTAAGTTCGTTTTATTCCATCCGGAGAGATTACGGCTTATTTACAAGAGCACGGACAAGGCGCGTCTGTCTACAGCGCGACAGAAAAGCAGAAACGTAATGAGAGAGGGAAATCAATATCCCTGCTTTTAAATACCATAAGATTTTGATAGGGAAAAATATTTTTTCAAAGTGCTTAGATAAAATGAGATTTGCTTAGATAAATGATAAAATGCTTAGATAAATGAGATAGTGTTTAGATAAATAGTGCTTAGTGCTTAGATACGATAGTGCTGAATTAAAATTAATTAAGAGAATTGCTTGTTAAGTTTAATTAAGATAGTGCTTAGATAAATGAGATAAAATGAGATTTCCTCGGCATCCGCTTAAACAGGCAAGGGAAACACAGGGATCTTTTAAAGGAATGTTCTTGGCTGGACAATTTTCAACCTCTCACTCGGAGTGTGGGAAATAGTCGGCTTTTATCTGATTCAGCAACTTTACCAATCTTCTGTTGAATTAATTAACTAGAACAAGTGGAATGGAGAAAGAAATAAGAGAATATTTTTAGAATGAAATTACGATAGGGTAATTAAATTGAAAGTTAGGAAATTAATTCTGATTTAAATTAAAAGTTTAAAATATCATTACATACATACATATTGTTTTATGTTAAAGTTCATACTTTTTGCTATGATATCTTCTCTGTATATAATGATCAAGAACATTCAGGTGAAAACTAGTCTGTCTAAACGAATAATGATCTATTTAAAGGGGAAAATGCAATGTCGGATACTTATTAAAAACACTAAAAGAAAATATTAGCAATAATTTCTGTTCCGGGTTCTGAAGAAGGAATATAATGAATCAGCCTAAATATCAAAAGATAATAACAACAATAGTATAATTGTAGACCTCAGTTCATTAATCTTTGGCAGATGCAGATTGCCATAGGACCGAGTAACATAACCACAGTACATAAGCATTTACTTGTGTACCGTAGATGCTATCTGGCTTATGAAAATTTCAGCTCATGCTCTCCCACCAGTGAGTCGGTGGGGAGACGAACGATAGATTTGCGACGAGTTTATAGCGAGTGTGTGCACAAATTGGTGGTGATATTGGCTGTTGTATTTTAAAGCACCTCACGACTTTTGCTGCCGGCAGAGGGCGCCACAACAGCTGTATGAAGCTGCATTCGGAGGTTGCTTATTCAAGGTTGTGAAGCCTAATTGCAGCCGATGCGTATTGCCCTATTACCGAATTTGCAACATTCTGGTTTGTAGCCGAGTAATATAGCCATAATACAAAAGTAATTACTTGTGTACCGCAAATGTTATCCGGCCTATGAAGCTTTCACCTCAAATCTATGCTATTAAATCTTGCTTAGATTTATTCATACATCGGTATATCATTAAATTTAAGCACAAAAAATACCCTGTTTTAGTTACTAGGCTACTAAATGGAAAGTGGAAACATCCAATTATAGCGTAACTCCTTATAGTTACAAACGGAGGTGGACAATTACATATACGAGATGATCAAAATTAGAACACCCTACTCTAGGCTCTCCCTAATTACTTAGTGTAAAGCCTTCAAATTTATTGAACATACTATTCAAGAAATGAGGGAAAATGTTATTGGGAAAAACTAGTACCGAAAATACTGATAGATAGCGCAATATAATAGAAAACAGCCTGAAAAGACACATTTCTAATGATACACATTTCTAATACATTTTATTAGAATGTGTCAAACATTCAATCACAAGGACCTTATTGATATAGGGGAAACTATTCAGTACGGTTACCTCCTCCAGGATTTAAAATCTGAATTTTGTAAACATTTTGTTTTACTTCGGGTCGTAATTGATCTATTGAGAATCTGATCACATACAGAGTGTTACTGTCTTTCAAATCTGCCAAGGTTACCAGACATTTTAGATCAGGAGAGGCGAACCTTTATGGGTCAAAGGGCCATTTTTACTAAAGAAATGTTTAGAGGATATACAGACCATCAAATTATTTTGATTTGTGATTATTGGTAAAATATTAAAATTAAATACTAACAATTCAAAAATCTTTATTTACTACAAAAATATATTTTGTACTGTATAGTAGTAAAGGTTTCAGTTATATGTGCAATTCAAACATTAGTGTAACTTCTGTTGTTGCAGTTTAGATGACAAATATAGGATTATAAGATGTTACTTTTAGTTGAATGCGTGCTGAATTGAAGTCATCCACCAAACTGTTTCTAAGAGAACCTTTAACGTTATTTATATGTGAAAATAACGTCTCTCGGGCATAGGTAGATGAAAATAAGGTTTAAATAGCATGATTCAGCTTCTTTAAACAGTTAAATGTGTCTGAAATCGAATTCCATGTTTCCAAAATTTCGTTATTGGAAACAATTATATATATTTTATTTCCAGTAAGACGTAAGAAGACGCTCAACAATTTTTTTTCCAAACACTGACTATTCTTCACAGTTATTTCCGTAAAACTTTTTTATTGTTTTACATTGCATGGGTATTTTTTAGAATTGATAAATTAGAAACAACTAATCTTTTTCTTTATTTCGCATGATCAGGAATCCGATTGGAAAGCATTTGTCTTGCTAAATTAATTTTGGATAGAACTCCTTATTTTGAATCACGATCAGATGACGAAGATAATATCAGAGCTCATGCCTCTCTTAAAATTTGGAACCCATACAAGCAGAAGAGAAAACACAAAACATGTTCTTTAAATAGCATCTAAACTATGTGTATTCTAAAGATTTACCATTTTTTATAACAATAAGAGCTCTTCTGAAAAAAATTTGGAGAAACGAATTGCCTATTTAATAAGAGTACCACGGAGTACTTGAACTAAAGGTTCTTAACCTCCGGACTTAAAAGACAATTAGAGTAATGGCATGGAAATGAGGGAAGAAAAGAAGAAATAATATTAGAAAGATTTCTTAAGGCTCTGGGCTGGAAAAATGTCAGATGGAAAAGCAAAAATTCAAGTTTGTATCTTAGTTACTAGATACACATTGATACGGCAAAAATTGCATAATTAATATTTTTTTCAAATAATGATTGCTTCTGTCCTCGTTATGGAAACGCATATACTAATTGATTATCAGTTAATAAATTCCAAGGTGATATTAGTTATGCAAATTAATCGATCACTCCAGTTTAGCTAATGGTCTAATATTAAGGGGAAAGTTCATAAATATCCTGAAAATGCATCGTTTTGCTTGCAACACAGAATGCAATAAATTTGACGCAAGTAAACTTCAAAGTATAGGGAAAAAAACATCCTCGGCGATAAACTGATTTGAAAAAAGCAAAATCATTGGGTTTGTTTACGATGAAGGGGGAAAACGTGTTTTTGCCCAAATTGCAAATTACGGGGAGGAAAGTGCGTACGAAAAACGTGCGAAAGAATCGGATTCACATGTTTCATGAAACATTCCTCATTAGTAATAATTTAAGAAAACAAATTATTCCTTCCTGGGAGATTAAGTGCAAACTAAAGAAGAGAAAATTAACAAAAAGTTAGAAGTCTGAGCAGTCTGGTATGATTTTAACCATGTCATGGTTACATGACATGGTTAATTAATACATCATCATTTTTAAACATGTCATGTAACCCTGTATTAACCCTTTCACCGTCCTCTCCTGTACACGAAAATTTCTGTCCAATGGTCCTCTGTTCTTCGTCGCATGAGGTGAAAAAAAAATCATAAAAAAGAAAATGATTTAAATCAGTTTGATGCAATCACGAGACTCTCTCTCTCTCTCTCTGTGTGTGTGTGTGTGTGTGTGTAAAATATTTAGATTATATGTTGAAGGCAGATAGAATCAGAGAAGGCCGAAATCATGGAGAAGACAAGTTGAATTTTTAAGTTCGTTTTATTCCATCAAGGGAAGCAAACATTATTCACAAGCTGACGGACAAGGCGCGTCCGCTCACTTATCAACAGAAATGCAAAGAAAGGCGGGAGAAAATTATCCCTAGACTTAAATACCATAAAAATTTGATAGAGAGAATATTTTTATCGAGCTTATAAAATCAGATTTCGGTGGGGATTTCCATGACACACGCATAAGAGGCAAAGGAATCACAGGGATCTTTCTAAAGGTATTTTGCTTAGGTCAGCAATTTTCATCCTCTTGCACAAATCTAGGGAATCTCATCTTTAAGCTGATTCAGAAAATTAATTAAGCTTCTGTTGAATTAATTAATTAGAACAAGTGAAATGGATCAGGAAATAAGAATATGTTAGAATGATATTACTAAGGGATAAAGTAAGATAAGGATTTGGAAATTAATTGAGGTGTAAGGTAATTTAAAAAATAGCATTACACACACACACACACACACACACACACACACACACACACACACACA
>JAOUZG010042375.1:291447-334112 GCA_026289955.1 Argiope argentata
ATATATATATATATATATATATATATATATATTGTTCATCTATCAACCAATTAAATAGATGGATTTTGGCATATGGCTTGAACAATTATCGTCGATTTATATCAAATTTTAGTTAAAAAATGATAAAGAATTACTTGATTGAAAGTATATTTATTCACGCTGAGCAAAAGCATTAATACAATTCAAAGTATAATATAAAGATGACATTCTGTACGTTATTTTTGAATCACAATTCTCCTCATTGAATTTCACGCCTATTCGGCAAAAACGAAGAATTCTTAAATGCATCATTGAATTCTTTGTTACACTACGCACTTTATACTTTTTTATACCTTACAGCACTGTTGTTCAATAATGTATTAGCATGTGCAAGAAGTAAAGTTAATTTCTTCTAAATTAAATTAGATTATAACTATTCCGATAACAAAAAGATTTATTATAAGATAAAAGAAAGATTATTATATAAGATTAAAAGATTTATTAAAAGATAAATTATTTATTCAAGAATGGTTGCTATGAAATTCTAAAAGCGTTCAGATTTTCTAGAATTAATTTATCGTTTATTTTTTATACTGAATTCTGCACAATTCGTTCTTTTCTTCCATATAATCGTGTGAAAATTTATTTTTAAAAACAGTGCCTTCCATTATTTCTGAATCGTATTTACTAGATCCAAAATGAGCGAAAGGTCGGAAACAACACCTGTTGATGTGCGCGGATGCAGAAAAGCTCTCTTCCTTTGCCGCGTTTAAAAATAGATATCCCGGTCGTTCGTTCTTCCGCTAGGATGAATAAACATGAACGCTCGAATCTGGGCCTATCTGGGCCTTTTTCTCGGTATAAGTTGCCTCTTTCTTTGAATACGCGTTTAATTATAGCAGAGCGTGTGCTCAGTAAATGCTTAATAAATATCGGACATGGTGCTGAATTTGAAGAACATTTTGAATGCAATTCAGAGGCATTCTGAATTGTCGAATAATTTGCAATGATGAATCTAGATAAAATTAATGTATACAAAGCATAACAAATCAACGATAGGTCATTGTTATACGTTGACCTATCGTTATTCATTTCAATTTGTAACGTAATCATAGAGGGATTTTGTATAATTTGCTTAGATGGAAGTAAATAATCAATGCATACAAAGTAAAATAAATCCTTGATTGGTCATTTTGGGCTACACCTTTCTAATGCAGTCATAGTGTTATTCTGAATAATTTTTAAATAATTTGAAAAAATGGATGTAAAATATGTATGTATACCAGATAAAACAAATTATAGATAGGCCATATTAGAATTCAACTTTCTAATGTAGTCATAGCGGCATTGTGAATAATTGTTGAATAATTCGCAAAGATGGATGTAAAATATGTTGTTGTTGTGACTAATGGCACTTGCCATGGACAAACCCGGCTGGTACATCAGCAGATTTTAAGCCGGAGATATGCGTCTCTTTGTTTTACAAGTAGCGCCATCTAGGGCCAAGAGTACGACTTAGCTACACACACGTCACAGCCCTTTTTAGGGGGCGGACTACATTCATGCAAATTCATTCATTCTTCTCAGATCGTAATTTAGACCTGGTACAGAGAACGATCACCTCTGACCCAGTACCCCCAGTGATATTACTCTCGATATGGGGGACTTTGCGACCACGAACAGATTTAACGAGCGCCAATCACCACACACGCGGGGAATCTTTGGGCCGGTGAGCTTCAAACCCGTAACCTAAGGAGTACGAGTCCAACGCTCTACTAACTAGGCCATCCCGGCTGTAAAATATCTATGCATAACATATAAAACAAGCAATTGATAGGCCATATTGACCTCTGACTTTTTAATGCAGACTTAGAAGCAATCTGAATAATTATTGAATAATTTTCAAAGATGAATGTATGCAATATATAACAAATCATTGATAGGTCATATTGGACTCTGACTTTTTAATGCAGACTTAGAAGCAATCTGAATAATTATTGAATAATTTTCAAAGATGAATGTATGCAATATATAACAAATCATTGATAGGTCATATTGACTCTGACTTCATAATAAAGCCATAGCGTCATTCTGAATGCTTGAATAATTTGCAAAGAGGAATGTATAAAACGTATTATAAATCAGCAATAGGCCATATCAGACCCTAATTTACGAGGATGGATTTTTTTCACTTGTGAAATCCTATTCTTTCGACGCTTTTATTGGTTTGGCTTCTTTTAATTCATTACTCCCTGTAGTAGCGTTGCATCTTGAAATGAGTTGCTAGTTATTTGGGAAAATAAATCGGAATTCTGATGAGTGCTTAGACGAGAAATATGGAATTTCGCCAATCGTTTCATCTCAAAACATTTGAAACATTATTTTAAAGGAAGGATATTTGACTTTCTCAATCGGAAGATATCAAATAATTCTCTGTAACGAGTCTGAATTTAAGGAACTTTTCAAAAGAATCTGTGACATTTTGAATAATTGTTGAATAAACTCCAAAGAAAATGACTGTAATTGTGTTTACGAACAAGTAATATTTAAAAAAAGAATTAAAGTAAATTCCTATTTAAGGTAATAAAGAAAATTTTTATTTTAGTTACTTTTTATTAAATAATTACAATTAATATAAATAATTTATCAAAAAAATTATATCTGTTCAAAACAAAATTAAGTCCGTATCCGCTGAAAATAAACCAGAACACTCTGAAAAAGTGTGAATTTTCAACTCCAATTGGGGCAACACAAATGCCTGAATTTTCAACACCAGTTTGGGTAACGCAATGCAGATTATATATTTTTTTATTTCCTTTATTCTATTTTATTTTAATTCGAATGTACTTCAAAATGAATCCGAAAAATCGATTAATTAGCAGTGTTTAATTTTAAATGCACTCCACTCTAAGAAAATAAGCAGAATCGTTTGAAATAATCGGAAGAAAACGTGTTACACCCAACCTTATTAGCTTGGGGGGGGGGAAGAAAACTGAAGTCTTACTCAATTGGCGGTGGAGAAATGAAGATTTTTGGCTGGAAAGTTAAGATAGTTTTCAATTAATAAAAAATTAACCAAATTAATGAGTTAATATTTGAAAAAAACTGTATTGCCATCAAGTATCATCCACTACAAATTTTTAAAAAAATTAATTTGAACTTGATTGATAAATAAAAAGTATTTTATGAACGATTGAAAATTTGAGCAATATATATGTAGGGAGAGTGTGAACTAATAGAAGGAAATGAAAAAGGATATTAAAATCACGAGATCCATTCTGAAATCGCTCCAGTATTAAAATCAAATAGGGACATCAACGTAACTAAACTAAATTAAACGAAACAAAAAAAAGCATAATTTCTTTTGTATGAATATTCTTCCACTTCATTTGAGATGAAGAAGAGATTGATATCTAAAAGAAGATTCAAAACCATGTGAATCTTCTTTTAGATATTAATCTCTTTTTTCTCAAATCATTGTTATTTTGCATTTAAGCCTGCCACTTATCCAACAATAAACCCTTATTACCGATTTTATCTGCAATTCTTAAGAAGATTCCGTTTCTTTCTTTTATTATAACATGCTTTGGGAAATGTAAATCAATGGGCTTCCAAACCAATTCTTTTTCAGAATTCCAAGTATTGATTTGTTTTTTGTACAGCGATTTCATCAGAAGAGCTCTACTTTGCTTCCACTTGAAATAAGCTTATTCATGATAAAGACAAGTCGGATCAGAGTTTCTTAATGATGTTTGCAAAGTAATTTTTCTTTCTTTTTCTTTTCTTTTTAATGCTATAGAAGCATTATAATCTTTAGGATTAGTTTCAAGAAACAAGTTTGAATCGTGTTTTATTCTGCGCTGTAAGCAACAGGAGTGGCGCTTGTGTAGCTACTGCACAATTATTGCTCTTCCTCTTTTTTCAGAGCTCAAATTTAATACTAATTTCATTTTGCATGTATTGCATAAATGTATTAATTAATATTTATTCTTTGATATAATATTTGTTCCGAAATTTCAGACGAAACACAAGAAAGAAAACCATGGCTATTTGAAGTAGAAATAGGAAAAATAATTGGGCTTTTTTGTAGTTTTTCTATACTAAATGCTGTGACTTCCTTTTAGGACGTTTTCTTTTCTTTTGGTATATGAGCGCCTACAATGAATGTATTTTCCCTTTTCTTTGTGCTTTCCTGTATACAAAAGTATTGTAATACACGGAAAATTCAAATGCTAGATTATGACGAATCTCCATTGGGTCGTGGTGACTTGGTGGTAAGGTCTCGGCTTATAAGCCGTATGGTTTCAAGTTCGAAACCCAATTTCGCCGAAGAATCGTCGCGTAAAGGGGTCTTTTACGCGTTATATCTGCCATAACCAAAAGTCTTCCCGCTGGTGTAGTGTGGTATGGAGAGAAGGTGCCAGTTCAGGTATCGTCCTCGTCAACTGAACTTGGTTCAAAATTATGAGATCCATCCCAAAATAGCCCTAGTGTTACTTTAAATCTTGACGTTACAATAACTAAACTAAACTTTTTAGAGAATGTGCGGGAAAGTTTTGGGGGGACCACTCCTCGTAGTGTAAGAGAGGATATTTTTCCTTCTGCTGGAGATTCAAATCATTGTACATAGAAATGCGGTTTAAACTAAACTAAACTAAACGAATCTCTATGCTTTTAGACTTCCCTGAGATCGAAAATCCCATTTTTGGAAAACGTCCATTTATCTGTCTATGAGAGTGAACACAAATATGCTTTGATCTAACAGGTGAAATTTAATATAAAGTTTTTGCACAAAATTTGTAGAATTTTATCAAATTTTCAGCAATATCCATTCAGACCAAGTCTGTATGCCCAGCTGTTTGAATGTAAATTAACACGATAGTTACGAAAAAAAAACAGATCTAGCTTGATAAAATTATGTAAACAGATTTAATATGCATAGGGAATATATCAATCGAACGAATCATCGAATATATCAATCGAACGAATCAAATTCAACGGTCGATTACATAATCTCATTATCTATATTGCTAATATCTATCAAATTTTGAGCCAAATCGAATGAGGTATTGATTTGGCTCAAAATGTAAACAGATTTAATATGCATAGGGAATATATCAATCGAACGAATCAAATTCAACGGTCAATTACATAATCTCAGTATCTATATTGCAAATATCTATCAAATTTTGAGCCAAATCGAATGAGGTATTGACCGTTTGTCGTTCTGTACTTTCAGAATTATGTAAACGCAATAATTCAAAAACACAATGACATAAATATATCAAATTTGGTATGATATCTTGTGATTAAAAGTGCACTTTGGTGCCAAATTTCTGTTTCATTTAACTAAGAAAACTTAAAAAACATAAATTCTATTTTTGGATAATATTAACTATAGGCAAGGGATTAATCGCCAAATAACTCGGCAAGTTTCATAGAATAGACTCAATAAAAATGCTAAATTTACGCCAAAATTTAATAGTTCGTAACTATGGTTACCAGTGCCATATAAGGAGTTCTCTGGTAAGGAAATTGTAATATATAGTATCTCGCTTGTTAAAATTCAATTTTAACTAAGAAAGGGCTGAAATTTGGTGTTGCGATTTTTGGCAGTATCAGTAGTAACAGAAAGCGGATTTTTAAAATATATTTTATTGTATTATGAAACTTCAAAATAAATGACTAGAAATCAGAAATAGTTTCCGCGAAACAGGCTCGTAAACTCTTCTATAATGATTTTATTCCCCCCCCTTCTCTTACTTTCTACTCATAAAATTAATGACCTTGAACCTGGGATAAGGTGTATGGCGTTGGCGAGCGGTAGTCACGAAATATAAATCTCTGGTGAGCTTTTTTATTTCACCTATAAGAAGAATATGTATTTTAGATACTTCTGCTGCCTGATTTGCACCAAAATTTCCTACAAAAATACAGCTGTAGTCACAAGATAACATACCGAATTTTATCGATTTGGAGTATCGCATTTATGAGTTATTGTACTTTCATGCGTGCGAAAAGATAGATATACCAAATTTTGAATGTATATCATTCAAAATTTGACAGAAATTTACAAATTTGATCGTAATTCTATTTATCAAATTTCAGTCATATAACTCAAAATGTGTGTTGAGATCTTGTTCGTAGACTGAAAGACAAAAATAATGAAATAAAAAGTGTTTTTTGAGTTGAAAGAAGCCCCAAACATGAAGTTTTATCAAAATCTCCTATTCAAATTTTGATGATTGTAATTTTTTTTATATATCATATGAAAACGTAAATACACTCGCACACAGTTAGGGGTAAATAAGAAAATAAATTTTAAAAAATTATTCTAGATAAATTTAGATGATTTTTTATCTGAAAGGAATTTTCTGGAATGTTTACGCAAGTTTGAAAGAAAATAGTTAGAACTTTCCTCAATTCCATTATTATTCTGTATTCTGTATCCTCATTTTTATTCGTTTTTAGACCGGTAAGATGATGATTTGATTTTGAATAAAACTCGAGCATTTCTAGAAATACGATTGATTAAAAACGCATTAAGTATGGTAGTTCTAATTCCATACATTATGTATTACCCAATCAAAAAAATTAGGAAACTTACATGTGTCTAATTTCTGAAGCATTATCAGTGATTACAATTTCTCCGAAAAGCATATATGCGTACCTAGAGGGAGATGTATAATATCATAAAACAAGACGTTTAAAATGTTTAATTGAATCTCAATAGCATTAATTTTAACTTTGTACACTTTTTTTTCAATATACCAATACATAAGTGTTTTAATACACTTTATACAGTTTTAATAAATTTTATAAAGTGTATTACTATTTTGAATATATTCATAAATGCTTGAACAATATTTTCTATTTTTTTTAATTATTGAGATTATACGTTTGATAACATTTTCCTACACTCGATTATAAACTTGAAATAAATTTTTTACGTTTACAAATAATTGATACATTTGGAATAAAATTTTAAAAATTATTTTAAGATAAACTAATCAAGCCAGAAATATTACAGTAAAAATTTTATTATACGGATTTTTATCAATTACTTTTCTTTGTTGTTAATCGAGTAATTATGAAAAAATTGGGCTGTTTATTTTTCTTAAATAATTTTTACAGACGATATTAAAACGATGTAATCCATATTTTATAAATGAAATATTAATAAATAAGTATCAAAGATTTAAATATCGATTGAAATAAGCATCGGTAATTATCGATAAGCCTCAAAATAAAAGAAACAGTGAAAATCGGTTAGAAGTTTGATAATTAATAAAAAAGTTTTAAAAAGTATTGATATATATTAATTATTTAGATCCTGCTTTTATAATTTATAACAAACGATTCTAGAAAACTTGAATTTTTTTAAAGCCATGATTAAGTATCTGTCAACCGAGTTTTCGATTATCCGGATTGATTAGATCCTACTCATTTCCCATAATCGAGTTTGATTTGCCATCTATTACAAATGGTTCACAATAGAATTTCAAATATATTTTGATTTTGATTTTCGAATTCGTAAATTATTCTTTTAATGAATTAATTGGGATAATTTTTGAGACTGTTTCAAAGAGCTAATTTTTCCCCTGCTGCATTGGGAACAGATATTGAACGAGTTGGTACCGTTAAGACCGTTGACTTGGATCTGCGGAACGGGCTTCTTTGAACTACAACTAAATTAGGCCGGAATTGATAGCAAAAATACTCTAATCAAAGGATCGTGACCGCTGATTAAAAACCAAAATGAAACAATGTAGTCAAATTGATGCAAAACGAAACCGGATCGATCCGGATTCAAATCAAATAATCGATGCATCCAGCGCGTGAAATATGAAACGAGGGCACAGAGAAAACTGAACTTAACAGCAGAAGCAGTTTTTATGCCGGATATTGTTGATCGGAAGTCCACTCGTACTAGAGCATTCTAGATAACTTAACGACCTTGCGCAGAATGGATATGACTTTTAATATTTGCCGTGCAGCTGACTCACACATTTGTCATATTTGCGCCAGTTATTTATTTCAAGTGTTTACCTCATCTCCGCTTACGCCGCATTTGAAATAAATAAATAAATTTCCGACTCGTCTCGCTACAGGATGTTTATGCCTTCTTTTGTTTTGCTTTTTTCCATCTCGAATTAAGATGGTGTAGAATTTCCTTATTTGTACGGGTGAAAGTGTTTTCGCAGCTGCACAAGACAGGGTGGAATAAGAACAAAGATGATTAGAATTCCAAGCAGTTTCTGAAATGGTCCGACGAATAGTTAACGAATCGCTTTTACTGATAAATTTATGGTCATTAATTTATGCACATATTTTGGCGATCATTATGGTGTAATTTGTCAGAAATTTCTGAAATTTTTGTTAGTTTCTGGAATCATCTGAATGATTTTCAAAATATCATCCGTTAAAATTAATTATTACGTCCATTAGAATCATGGTACATAGCTGATTAACACATTTATATATATTTTATTATGGCATTAACAAATTGACTGAAAATAATTTAGTCATTCCTATGCCTAACTAAAATTGTGTTGATCATATCAATATCGAAAAAAAAACTTAAATAGTTTTTGGCGCTATCTGTTTTCTTTATGTTTCAATATTTTTTTCCGTTTTTGATATTTAATTTTCAGTATAAAGTTCCACAAAATCAATTCTTCTTTCATTTTTCACTTTAATGTTTCAAAAAATATAATTTTTTCGGGGATAATATCTTCAGTGACATAATTTGTCAACTTTCGAATTTTTATGAATAATTTGTTTTTACTTAGAACATTAATGAGGAAGTAATATTTTTTAAAAAGTCATTTTTCTACTTGGGTCAACATAGAATTTTTTTATTTAGTTACTTTTTATTAAATAATTACAATTAATATAAGTATGTATTTGCATATGACATAATCACAATATTAAGTGGCAAAATAGAAAGCAGATATCTTTAGGTTAGGTAGAAGAAGTGACCAACAATTGATGACAAAGATTTTGAGGAGAGAAATCAGAATTAAATGAAAACTTAAAATTACTTCAATTTTATCGTTTGAGAAAAATTCTTATATAACCACTAAACCACAAATATTAATTCATTCTCAAAAATCATTTGGATAAAACGCATACTTGAAACAAGAATTTCCAAAAATGTATTTAAAAAATTATTGATTTTCGTTCAATATAGTGGTCAGAACAATATGAGTGAAGCATCTGATGTGGGTCCTCGGTTCGTAAGAGTCTGACATTTTGTATTTACTATTAAATTTTGTATTTATTATTATATTGTGTATTTATATTTAAGTTATAAAATGAATACTGTAATACAGCGGATTTTTCTAATAACAACTAAATGCATTCATGATATTTTTTTTAAATGGCCATGGAAAATTTTTCATATGCAATCAGTATGTGAATGAAATCGAAATATTTTCTAAACAAGTAAAATAATAATAAATAATAATAAAGTCAATTCCTACTTAGATCGACAAAGGAAAATTTTATTTTAGTTATTTTTTATTAACTTATTACAAATAATATGATTAAGTTATCAAAAAATTACCACTTTTTGCAAGCATTGAACTCGTATTCTTCATCTCGATGTGAAAAATACTGAAATCTTCACATTTTACCCATCGAGCTACTGCTTGTTGACTTCAATTTTCATTACAAACTGCTAAAACTCTATTTAAAATATTAAAAATGAATTAAATTTAATGAATGAATTTATATTTGAAAAAATTGTATTCACATCAAGTCTAATTCTCTACGTTTAAAAAAAGTATTTGAGCTTGAGTTAATGTATAAAAAGTATTTTGTTAATGATTGAAAATTTTAACAAGATATGTAAATATATATAGAGAGAGTGTGAACTAAAAGTAGGAAAGAATGTAGAGATAAAAAGGTACTACTTCATCTTATTCTTATTTGTTTGCGGATCTGAGAGACGCGTCACGGGGTTCTTGAACTCAAGGTTTTTATCCTCTGTACATACATGTGATATAGGTATTAATATGACACTGAAATTCTTTAGCAAATGGTAGTGCTTTATAAAAATGGATATTTTTCACTTAACCATAATCTGCTTATAACTAATATTTCAAAAGAAACAAAATGAGAAAGGTACTTATTTGATTCTATTTAAAATAATTCGAATGCAAGAAAAAAGATTCAAAGATTTTTTAATAATGTTATAAATTCAAATGATTCAATTGTTTGAAATATTCCCCCAAAATCAGAAGAAATAAAAAAGAATAAAGCTTTAAGCAATTGAATTTGCAAGGCATACCAGTACGCTGATGCTTCAACTTTTAGAGATTAATTGCACAAGTAGGCTTATAAAGTAATTGGGCAGTTCAAAAAGTAAGTTACACTCAAACAATTAGGTCAAAAATATGTTATTGCCAATCTCTCTACAATGTAATATGATACACAAACTTACACTCTATTTCTCTACATAATATCCCAGTGGTTGGGAACATTTGTCAATATATAGCATTAATCGTTCCATGCCCCTGGCTATATAAAATCGCACTTTGGTCCTGAATCCGCTATCTAAACTTGATAATCGTTGAAAAATTGACTTCCACTCAAATCATGTGCAATGCCTGCAGTTCTCATTCTGCGATTGTTGAGAATAATGTCTTCCACTCCCTGCACCATGCCTGATGTGCTTCCCGTTGTTGACATTCCTTGCCTTTCCACATCGATTCAATCTGTGCGACCGTCATCGAACTGCTGGCACCGTTTCATAATGGTTGGATGTGACATTGCATGTGGCCCATACACTGCTAGTATTTCCCGATGGATCACCGTATTCGTTAAACGTTTTGCTCATAAAACGCATTGTTCGTATACTTTAACGTTGGAGTAAGTTTCCTTCTGGCATTTTGTAAAATCTTTAATTGAAGAATTGTAAAATCTTTTAAAAGGATCATCATCTGTATATCAGGAATTACAGTACCTTAATAAGTTATTGCATTATGTCTTAAAATGTTTCAGTATGTCTGAAAACGTTGCATTAGCTCTGAAAACGTTGTATTAGGTCTGAGAACTTTGCAATAGGTCTGAAAACGTTGCATTAGATCTGAAAATTTTGCAGTATGTCTGAAAACGTTGTATTAGATTTAAAAATGTTGCAATATGTCTGAAAACGTTGCATTAGGGGAAAATGTTGCATTATGTTGCAAAGTGTCTGAAAACGTTGCATTAGGTGAAAATGTCGCTTTAGGTTCGAAAATATTGCATTAGGTCTGAGAATTTTGCAATAGGTCTGAAAATTTTGCAGTATGTCTAAAAACGTTATATTAGGTTTGAAAATGTTGCATTATGCGCAAATATTGCAAAATGTTGCAGTGTGTCTGAAAACGTTGCATTAGGAGAAAATGTTGCATTAGGTCTGAAAACGTTGCATTAGGTCTGAGAATTTTGCAATAGGTCTGAAAATTTTGCAGTAAGTCTGAAAGTGTTGTATTAGGTTTGAAAATGTTGCAATAGGTCTGAAAACATTACGGTAGGTCTGAAAATTTTGCAATAGGTCTAAAATATTGAATTGTGTCTAAAAAGATTGCATTAGTTATGAGTTTCCTGCAAAATGATTTTAAGAAAATATTTAATTTGAAAAAATAACATTTAAAGTTATAAAACCTCATTTAAACATGTTACAAAAATATCAAGTTCAATAAAATTTTCTAAATAATAAAAGAAATAAACATAATTCAAAATGACTTAGCCAAGAAAAATAATTAAACATTAAGAATATTAAATAAAATAAATTTTCGATATTTTCTTCAAGAATCGATTTTTCTACTTAACGGAGTAGCATTTCGTGATACGTGGTTTTCCCCTAATCTAAAATTTTCAGATTTTCTGACTCTGTTATTATATTTTTCCAATTAAGAAAAGCATTTCCTTGAATTTACGTAAGATTGCATAATTTTTTCCTTGTGTTTTCCAAACGAAAGACGTAGGAAAGATAATATTTTGGAACATCCCATGACTAGGTAGGGTGTGGACATTAAAATTCCACTTTACCTGTCTGGTCTATCTGAAAAACGAGTTATTTCTAAATTCCTTTGTCTTTAATCTTATATATTCTTTTTGGTTCTTTAAAAAAATTTAAACATTTCTAGCGTCAAGCTGTATTATCAAATACTAGCAGTAAACGCACGGGCAAGCATCCAAGAAAAAAAAAATAGCTTTAAACTTAAATCTAGCCACCGTTCGATATTACATGGGTATGTTACACAACATCAAAAAAAAACATACAAATATATTTATTAATTATCAAATATAGCTACAAAATTTTTTATAGCACACGTTCATAAATATTTAGAATATTACAAAGGTAAAAATATAATTTGTCCGTGGACAAAACATAGGCGATCATTTCGAGGTTGGATTTCCTGCTTTTCGGTCTAATGAGATTTGAATCGCTGTTTAAAATCAGACGTAAACAGATAAATGTAAAGCATATACATAATCCCAGCTCTCGCTATTTGCTCATGCGCAGTTTGAGATTTTCGCGCATGCGAGGATAAGTTGAAATCGTAATTATAAAACTCTGCTTTTTATATTGGTATGATTTTAATGGTCTAAAACCTAATGCTCTACAAAATGATATAAATATCTCCAATATTCATTAAATATTTCTCCACTTTTTGTGATTCCAAAATACAGAAGCTTTCAGGAGACCTCAATTTATACAGTGTATAGATGCAAAACGATAAAGCAAAATAATACTTATTGAATATATAAGTTAATTAGCACACATGATAGTAAAAAGAAAAATTTTCACATATGATAAAGGGTATGTTATTATTTTATTATTATTATTTTCAATACTATGTTATGATATACAAGTATTGAGTTAATAAATTTAAAATTATTGCTTTCAAATGAATTTACATTAGTAACAATAATATATTATGGATCACTCTCTTCAAGCAAGGTTTTATTACATTTTGTAATCAGATAATTAATAATTATAATATTAAATGACCGCCTTTATCCATCATAATTACAATAAAATTAACATTATACATACAAATACTATAATATATTAAAATTATCATTGGGAAAAAAGTCATTTGGCCATTGGCGAAAAACTTAACATTAATTTTAACCAACTTTAATGAACTAAATCATATGACGATCAGAAAAGTACTGTTTTAAACTATATTTGTACACTAAAAACAAGTGATATAAAAAAATTAAAGCCAATTCCTACTTACGTCAACATAATTTTTTTTATTTAAGTTACTTTTTATGAAATAATTACAATAAATATAAATAATTTATCAATAAATGATTAATTTTCGCAAGAAATGAACTCGCCTTTTTCACCTTCTCGCGAAAAATACTGACATTCTTGCATTTTACCGATTGAGATACTCCCTGTTGGCTTCCAATTTCATAACAAACTGCTAAAACT
Source organism: Argiope argentata (assembly GCA_026289955.1). Taxonomy (NCBI): domain Eukaryota; kingdom Metazoa; phylum Arthropoda; class Arachnida; order Araneae; family Araneidae; genus Argiope; species Argiope argentata. The sequence continues at coordinate 304,865 of JAOUZG010042375.1, forward strand.
CTATTTAAAATGTTAAAAATGAGTTACATTTAATGAATGAATTAATATTTGAAAGAACTGCATTGACATCAAGTGGTAAGTGTTTTAAAAATAAGAGAAAAAATTTTGTTATTGGACAAAAATTGTTAAATCCACGAGACTATTATCTTGCATTTATATTTTTCATATTGCTTCAAAATAATTAATATCCAAACGGAACTATTTCGCAGGTTTTAAACCTTTTTAGATTCATGGAAAGTATACTTCCCACTAAATTCATCAATCTTTGTATTAAGTTATGTGGGATGGCATGAATTCTGACAAATTTTTCAATAAGGCAATAACTGAGATGTTTAAGTTCTTTATCTCACACAAAATGTTGTGTCTTGATTTGCTATTCAATTATTGATTACCAATAAAGTGAAATTTATCTGATAAGCTTAAGGTGACCTTTTTCTTATCCTATCTGAACTCTAAAAATATTTTAATATACTATGACTAGAAAAAAAGGGCATTTTAAAGAGTTAATTCATAATGACTTCACACCATGTCTTTTGCAGAAAATAAGATAAATTCGAATGTATTTAATGCCATTATTTACAAAAGAATATCCACAGTACGATAAAAAGTCATCATGCTTTCGTGTTCTAACAATAAGCTTGTTAAAATAAAATAAATTATATGTTCTCAAAAAAGAAAAGAAAAATGCCTCCTGTTTGTTATTTAAACACAATGGAGTGTTAAACATTCGGTCACTGGATTTTATTAAGTGATGAAAAAAACTCTTACTTGCAAATCGAATTTAAAATTAATACCATTTATGGAACAAAAATCTATATTTAACAAACATCGGAGTTCTTTTTTGCAGCTGCCTACAATCAAGAATATTTGTTTACATCGTCACTTTCAAATAACGTGGTTTGTTTATAAATAGATCTTGGTTCAGAAATAAAATCGTCTGTCTCAAATGATTGAACATTCTGCTGGTGGTGTTTATGAGCTATTGTATTCAAATAATGCGGGAAGATATCTGCAGGTTTGTTATGTTCTGACACTCTTGGTTGCGTGGGTATTTTATTATTATTTGGCGAAAGGATTAGAATGCAGGATTGATCTGGTGCGATCCAGTTTCAATGGTAAACATGCGAGTATAAAACAATTTACATTTGTTTTTCTAATCTACGCATGAAGAGAAAAATATTAAATAGTTTTAAAGCTCCAAGAGGAGAAAAACACACACTATTAAAAGCTGTTCTTAAAAAGTAATAAATAACAAATTAAAAATATTTAAAAGCTTTGAAATATGAAATTTAAAAAAATTTTAAGTAGATATAAATGAATTAAAAGTTAATTTAAATTATTGTTTTTGATTTGAAGTAAGTTAACTGTTGTACTGGATATAAAGTGACTCTAGCGAGTTGAGATTGGCCTTCGATCTGAAATTGATGAGTATATTACCTAAGAGAGAAAAAGTATCAAACTTAGAGAGGATCGTTCGTATACATATAATAATGTAATATAAATGATGTCTTACACTTGCTGCATTCCCCTATTCTCATTGAGGTGAATTTGGTGTTATGAAACGGCAAAAATCAATCTTATGGGCTATTTTTATTCACGTCTATTTGCCAGCTTGCCAAAAGTAGACTTGACTAAGGTTACGAATGCCTTACGTCACAGTTGCCAATTAGAAGAAATCAATTTATATTCAATCTTGGATTGCTCTTAACATAGAAACGTTTTTTTTTTGTTACGTTTTTTCTATCTTTTATTTCGTATATGTGAAAATAAAAATTCGCTACATCTTGGCATCCGCAAGTAAATGACGCCAAGAATAATGCCGAACTATAATTACTCGCATTTAGTTTAGTCTGATAGAATGCTCATTTTTTAATTTGGCATTTACATAATTTTTTACATGATTTACATGAATTTGGCATTTACATGACTTTTATATGAGTTGCATTTCGTTTATCGCAATCGCCATTGAATTCAAGTCGTACGAATAATTCTAGTTTAAAATATAATTTCAAACATACTATAGCTATAATAAATGAAAATTATTAAGATTTCTCTTATCCTTTATTACATCTAATAAAAAAAATTAAAAAACACTTAAATAATAAAAAAGTTTTAAAAAAAAGCGGTTAAGAAAAACAGTTAGTTGACAGTTAATATAAACAATTAAATAAAACACAAATTTAAAAAACAATTTTCACGCACAATATTGCCCACTTTTAATAAGAAGAAATGTTAATTTAAATAATTTTTATTTAAGTGTTTTAGAATTTGCTTTATCGTTTAGTTTATATGTTATGTAAACTAAATTTTTTTCTCAAATTTCATTTTATTTTATTCTATAAACATGAAATCAAAAACTAAGTTTTGTAATCTATTAACTAATAATTCAGATCTGAAAAAATTAAGATAGAGCATTTTTACTAAGAGTACTTCTTTATACAACTTTTCAGACTTCTGCAAGACAAGAAAACAACTACTTAGCGATCGTAAAATTCCATTTTTTACACACATGAAGCAGTTGGAATTAGATAATAATTACTTTCTTGTACGGATATTGTAAAGAAAATATTGTAATCTTCGGAAGATTCGAACTCAAAATTTTGACCAATATCCACATTTAAGGCTTCTCTGAATTCGAAAAACACATTTTAGGGATATTTAAACCTATCTGTGACAAAAGTAAATTGACTTGAGCTACGCGGTTGAAATTTGGTATACATTATTTGCAAGAAATTTTCAGATTTCTGTCAAATTTTGATTGAATTCTATTCAGAGGAAATCCATCTGACCAGCTGTTCAAATATAAGTTAACACAACAATGAAGAGAGATAGACAGATAAAATTTGGTACACAAATTTAACTTCTGTAGTGTAGACGCCTATCAAATTTTCAGTCTAATCCAAAAATGGGTTGATTGTCTTTAGGTCTGCATTTTTACGAATAAGTGAAAGCGATAAATCAAAATAGGAATAAAATAACTGTATCAATTTTTTTTTTTGTAATTTTGTGATTACAAACGCACTTTGTTTCAAATTTTTCTTTCAATCGGTTGAGAAAAACGACACAAATTCGATTTTTGAATGCTATTATTCATATGCCATGGATTAATCACCAAAGAAGACCCCAAGGAAGGCACGGCAGTTGCATTGAATAAGCTAAACTTATGCGAAAAGTTGCTATTTTGTAGCTTTTGTACGCCAAAGTCGTTCTCTGGCATAACAAGTTTATCAGAGGGTGTGAGAAAAGGTTTTTGAAAGACTGTACTCGCTGTTATATAATAAGCGGATTAATCGCCAAATTACACGCCAAGGATAACATGGCAGTTTCATTAAAATTGCTAAATGTATGTTAAAAGTTAATATTTTGATACAATTGTACGCCAAAGTCGTTCTCTAGCATAACAATTTTAGTAGAGAGTGTGAGAAAAGGTTTTTGAAAGACTATTCCCGCTGTTATATTATAACTAGATTAATCGCCAAATTACACGCCAAGGATAATACGGCAATTCCATTAAAAATGCCAAATTTATGCCAAAAGCTGATATTTTGATGCTATTTTAATCCAAAGTTGTTCTCTGCCATTACTAGTTGATAAGAGAGTACGCGAAAAAGTTTTGGGAAGACTATTACCTGTTATAAAACAAAAATAAATTTCTTTTATTTTATTCTTTTATATCGTTGATCGGATCAAATGAAATAGTCTGCGTCGTCGTAACACGCTAATCCTCTCTTTGAGTTATTTAATAACGAGGTCGGTTCTCCTGCTGGTTAACAAAGCTGCTTTATTGATTGAAATCCAACCGGTTTATTTTAAATCGTTCATTCTGAGGGCGTTCACTTCTTCTCCCAGAAACAAGAAAAAACCGTTACTTGGTTCCTAAATTTTGTAGTTACGTGTTGAAAAAGACAAGATTTTTAAGTAGGGTGAATGTACTGTTTGGTGAGAGTTAAAATAAGTGAACACCTGTTATATGTATACATGTGTGGTTTCTTAGAAATTCGTTTGATTCTTTCTATCTAATAACCAAGCAGATTCTAAGAAAGTCTAAACAATGCAAATGGTTATAATGTAAGAGGAATTTTTTTTCAAGAATTCTGTTTTTCGCCAAGCTAAGAAAGACACTTTATGTAGCTTAATCATCAACCTTTATGTGATGATATCAGGTGTTTAAAATTTTTTTACTTTCTCGTATGCAAAGTATAAATTATTGTTCTTTCAAAAATACATAAACTTTCCAAAATTTGGATTCGAAATTTTGACTGATTTCCATGTTTCAGACCTCCTTGATTCCGAAAAACAAATATTTCTGAAATTTCCGTCTATCTGTCTGTTTGTGACAAAGATAATTCAAAATTGGTTTAAGCTAAGATGAAATTTCGTAAAATATATGAACTTAACACCACATTTAGATTTCTATGAAATTTAAGAAAGAGGAAGTCTGTCTGTCCAGCTCTTCGAATATATGTTAATACTATAACTACAGAACGAAGAGCTTTATATTGATGAAATTAGATACACAGATTTACCATCTGTAGCGCACACACCTGTCGGAGTTAGAGCAAAATCCTACCAGAGGTTGATCTTCTATTAATCTGTACTTCCAAAACATGCTAATGTTATAACTAAAAAATGTGATGACGTAGATTTATCAATTTTCCGAGAAGGATTTTGTGATTACAATAATAATTTTGTGTCAACTTCTTATTTCAATCTGTGTAGGAAAGCGCTACCATCTAAAGCCAAAATTCGATTTTCTAATACTATTAAATTCATGCCAAGAGTTTATCGCCAAAATACTCGCCAAGAATCACGCGATAGATCCAGCAAAAGGGCTGACTTTGCTATTGGTCTTCAGAGGTTAAACTTTGCTATTGTACAACAACATGAACAAGACGTTCTCTGGGATAACACTTTCATTGGAAAGCATATAAGAAAATTTTGAGGAGACCACTGCTTCTATTTAAGTTAAGTTTTGAGATTCAAAGTGGGATATTTCACAGTTTTTGTTAAGTTCAATTAGATTTCACATTTTATATCGAAAATTATGACAAATAATATTTACTTCTATATTTCTAATCGATTAATCCAGTTTTGAAATAAAACGATTATTTTAATGAAATTTTTTTAAATTAAATTACATTTTGAAAGCAACAAAAAATAAATATTAACTGATATTCTGGATATTTTCATTATTCTGTAGGACATTTATTCGAGGTTTTCATATATTAAAATCATATCAAAATAAAAAAAGGAGTTTTAAAATGGGGATTTTAATTATTTTACTGATAAAGACCCAGGACAAACATTTCACACAGCTAGAATTGACTTAAGCGAAGAATGTTTTTATCGTGGGCAGCTTTATTTAGCACTTTCTTTACTTGCATCCAAACAAAATCTTTTTGCTTTGGCACCAGGAGGGAAAACAGTCAATATCGTTTGCAAAGCAAAATTATGAAGCAAGCTGAATTTTATTTTCATATAAAATCATGCAGAGTTGATAACGAAATGGAGATCTGTGGGGTACAATGACTTATTAGTATTTTTTTTAATTTCAAAACAGCTTTTCTATCGAATATTTTTAGTGTATTGTTTTGCCTATGATCATATCATATTTTTAAGTTTTCAAGTCTAAATATTTTGGAACAGCTTTGATATATAGTCATTTTCACCAAAAAGATAATTAATCGCAAATTTTAGTTAAAATGTCAGAATGCAACGTTAACAGCAGCAATAGCGCAATGGTAGTAAAAACGACACCGAAAAATTACCAACCTCTCAAGACGACAAATGACTGTATTTCGCTGATGAAAACTTCATTGGCCAGATAACATCCTTCGGACACTAGTAATTACTTTTGTCTAGTGGCTATATTACTCGTCCATGAATAACATCGTGGGTTCGATCCTTGACCTTCAGACCAGGACGTGATATGAACACGCAACCTTCTGATCTGGAGTCAGACTCACTTGTCGCAACAATTATCACACACTCTCGCCAGATGCTTGGCGTAAAATGCATCGTTGGTCTCACCACCAACTCACTGGTGGGAGAGTATGTGGTGAAAGCTTCATAAGACAGATAACATCCTCTGGACGCGATTAATTACTTGTGGCTATGTTATTCGGCTACGAAATCTAACTTCATGGGTTTGGTCCTTGATCTTCGATTTCCACGTATCAAAACTTAACCAATATTTCTGAATGTGTGCTATAAAAAATAGATTTGTAGTTATTTTTGAAGATTTCTAAACATATTTTTTATGTTTGTTTTATGTTGCGTGACATGTTATACCATATCGGGAGAATAAGACTTAAGTTTAAAGCTAATATTTTCTCTTGGATGTTATGCCACTGGCAACGTTATGCGGGTACTGCTAGTCTGAAAATAAACGATAAATCCATAATTAATACAATATTAGGGATATCAAAGTGAAAACAATTTCATTAAAAATGAAATCTTAGATCATAAATTTTAAGTTATAATGTGATAATATTATTATTTTTAAGTCATTATTTATCTTTTATCATTTAAGTCTTTAGGTTATTTTATCATTTAGGTCAGTATTTGATAATTTAAGTCATTAACCAATTTCAACCGGTTTGAAACAATCCTGAGACTTTTCTATCAGTCTCTATCCTCCCCTCTATCTATATATATATTAATTGATAATTTTAAAAAAAACTTTCGTTTTTAATTTTTCTATCTAGCAAACAAAGTTTTGAAGTTAAGACCGATTTCGAGATGAAATAACAGCTATGATGTCATAGTTCTTCGTCAGCCTTTTAAAAATGCTCCTGCTTTCAAAGAAACATATGTGATAACTAATAATACAATACTAATAAAAGAAGGTAAAAATAGTTTTGTCCGTAACTTTTGGAGATATCGAAACCTCCTAATCAAGACAACATCAAGTTCTTACATGATAATAATACAATGAGTTAACAGCCAAATTTAAGGTAATTTGGGTAGAAATCGGAGCCTTTAAAAATAATATCTATTAAAAGATAATGTTTGATGCATGCGATCGAGAAATAAATCAATTGTTGGTTGTATCAAGTCAAACCAAATTCCATTGCCATCTCAACCTTTCTGTATTGACCCCATTAAAGCAGCAAAATTCATAATTAGTTTTGCTATCTAACAAATTGTGTATGACGAAGACAAATTCGAAATATGCCCTTTTGTTTTATTTTACAATTGTTGCTACATAGAACGTATTTCAATCGGCTCTTTATGACGACATGCTGGTATGTGAACCTTTTTTTTAAAAGAAAAAGGAAACGAGGACGCAGTTGAGTCTATTTTTATGTGTGGAATGTCCTTCAAAATTCGTAAAAAATCCTTGAATAGAGAATTACGAGTAAAACGAATTTTGGTATTATTTATATTTAAAATAAAACTTAGCCCAGATGTCTCTTCAATGCTTCAAAACTGTCAAACAAAAAAATGGTTAATAAACTATCTTGAAAAAGAGGAGACAGGAATTGTATACATGTATCATATTTTAATATTATAGCATAAATACTAATAACTATAGCATAAAACTACAACTGTTTTTAATCTCTTTAGTCTAGTAGTTTTAATTGTAATCGGGTTACTGGTTAATGAACTCAATATGTCCCATTTCAAAATAATATAATACAGAAAATTCTTCACATAGAAATTTTTAAATTGAGTTATAAAAACGAGGGAAAAAAACGAAAACTGAAATGTATTATCAGCTTCATTAGTACTTACGTATTAGACCGTCGATCTTTATCGCCAAATTTGAAGACGTCGCCAATGAGTTACTAAACCACCAATAATGACAAAAAACCTCCATTATTTACAAAATTGTTCAAACCGTAACTATCGTCCACCAACGTCAACGGTTTATCACCAATTCGAATCCGTCGCCAATGAGTTACTAAAACGGTCGTGACCATTGACGTCGACGGTCTAATACTATTGATTTAACACATATTCTTTATTATATCACAGCACTCTTGATTTGCGGAGTTTTATTAAACAAATACATTTTTCATAAAGCATTACTTTCTCATAATTACAAAAACACATTTATCAAACCTTCTTTTCAAATTATATTTTTTATATTGTATTAACTCGTTCAAAACCGTCATCACGTGATCCTCCCTTCATGAATCATGGTGTCGTATATATAAGACTAGCCTTTACACCTTCAGAGTAAAGATATATATAATATCATGAGCCAAGAAGGAGTATCTTATGATCATGCATATGCGTTCACAATCTTGAACGGGTTCAATCCTATTAACAATTTTGTTTGCGGAGATTTTTAAATATTCTTTCCGTTAAGATATCCATCATTAATTGCAATGCCTTCATTAAATGCCTTAACCTTTTTTTGGAATTTATTTTGACTTTTGGGATAACAACGGTATAAGAATAAACGTAATATTTTCATCAACTAAACATAGTTAATGGTTTTTTTCTTCTTTTCGTGCTTCCATGTTTTTCCTTGTTTAGACGTCATTTTTTTATTGATGCCAATTTAATTGCTTTTGTTAAAACTTCAAAAAGGAGAAGTAGCGAAGCATTTAAAAAAATTCACCTGCATCTTGAATTTAGAACTTTTACTGAATCTATCGCATCATCGTTGGCGAGCTTTTTGGCGATTGATTCTTGGCATGCAATTAATAGTATCCGAAAATCACACATTTAAGACTCGTTTTTCCCAGTCGATTGAGATAAAAATTTGATACAATACTTAACAGTTACAAAATACCATATCAAATCTGATAAATCTTAGTATTCCATTTTTTGAACTATCACATCTACATGATTCTGAAAATACAGATCGACAGACGGTCAGATTCGGCCTAAATATTTGATATAGATGTTAAATCTGTATACCGAATTTTACTTATGTATCATTTTTTACTTTATAGTTATCAGGTTAACTTATAGTCGAACAGACAGCCGGAGAGACATATTTCTTCCGAACGGAATGTACTGAGAAATCTGAGTATTTGATGTAAATACTGTGAATGAATGGTAGTTGAGAACTGAACTCGCTACCTTAGATTTTGTAGCCCAGTAACAAAACCATTAGACAAAAGAGACACTCGTGTCTGGTGGATGTTGTTTGGGTTATGAAGCTGGTCCTACAAGACCATTAGCCAAATTTCATCCACTATTTGAAAGCACTTTAGATTTATCTCTGTCATAAAGAAACAGACGGACTGACATATTCGAAAAATAAGTGTTTTAAACCGAAGGAGGTAAAAAGTGTGAAGGTTGGAATTTTTTGACGACTACAATATTTTATTTATTTGCGTATAAGAAATTAAAAGAACAAGACCAGAACTTAATCCCATTATCACAAATTATCTTGTCGTGCCAAATAACAATTTGCATTGTATTGGTGTACAACAGTTAAGAAATATAATTTTTGAATTGAATTTTGTATTTTTATTGAATATATCTTTATAATCCTTAATGAGTTATTTAGAGATTAGCATTAGACAAAGTAGCAAATAATATTTTTTAAAAATTAAGTCAATTCCTACTTAGATTAACAATTTTTTTAATTTAGTTATTTTTTAATAAACTATTACAATTAATATGAACAATTTATCAAAAAATGATTGATTATCGCGAGAAATGCTCTCATTCTCCACCTTCACGTGAAAAATACAGTAATCCTCGCTTTTTACCGATTGAGCTACAGCCTGTCGATTTCAATTTCCATTACAAATTGCTAAAACTCTATCAAAAGTATTAAAAATTAAATTTAATTAATGAATTAATATTTGAAAAAACTGTATGAAAATCAAGTGTCATAAACTACAAGTTAAAAAAATTATTTTAACTTGAGTGGATGAACAAAAAGTATTTTATTAACGATTGAAAATTTGACGAACATATAGAAGATATTGCGTATAATGAAATGTTCTGCAGTTTCTATTGAAAATACATTTAGTACAATTTTAGTTAAAAAGATCGTAAACTCCCTTTATTCAAATGAATTATGTTGTGCGTGGTACATTTAATTTATATGCTTTTCTTTTGTCTCTTTCAAGTGACAGGTTGTTTTAAGTAATGCAACATGCATAACAATCTACACATTCTATACAGTTTTCACTAGAAATGGCTTTCTTCCATTTTAAATTTCTCTTACAGGTATTATAAAAAAATAAAGTATTGTAATCGTCAAAATATTTGATTTTCATATTTCTTTTTATGTTTAGTTTTAAGGTAGTATTAGGGTTTTCGTCTGTTATTCTGAACATTTGATGCATGTGAATACACTAACTAAAAAGGAAATTTTAGCCCCAAATGGGAAACACAGAGGCTGCAATAAGTATACAGAAGGCCGGGATGGGCTGGTTGATAGAGCGTTGGACTCGTTATGCTTAGGTTACGAGTTCGAAACTCACCGGTTAAAAGATTCCCCGAGTGTAAGGCGACTGGCGCTCGTTAAATTTGTTCTTGGTCGAAAAAATCTCCATATCGAGAGTAATATCACTGGGAGTACTGGGTAAGAGGTGATCGTTCTCTGTTCCAGGTCTAAATTATGATTTGAGATGTATGAATGAATTTGCATGAATGTACTCCGCCCCCTAAAAAGGGTTGTGACGTGTGTGTAGCTAAGTCGTACTCTTGGACCTAGATGGCGCTACTTTTAAAACAAAAAGACACATTTTTTAGGGTTGAAATATGCTGATTGTATCAGCGGAGGTTTGTCCACGGCAAGTGCCATTAGTCACAACAACAAAAGTATACAAAGTATGTTTATGCTGGCGTCCTGGTATGATGGTAGTGTGTCTTCCCCATGATCTGGGTGCCCCGGGTACGAATCATGGTTCGAGCATTGCTGTTCTTCTGTATTCTATCTGTAAGGTGTATGAATGTCCCCCCACCCCTGTAAAAAGGGGCTGTGCAAGTGAGTGTGGAGCTAAGTCGTACTCTTGGCCCTAGTTGGCGCTACTTCATACACAAGAGAGGTTCATTTGGCTTAAAATCGCTGACCGTTGTCAGCTCGCTTATCCATGGCAAATCCCTTACTAACAACAACAAAAGCAGCAAGTATGTTAATAAAAAATGTCAGAAAATATTTGTTCAATAAATCTATGCATTATAAAAGTTCGTGCAAATTAAATATACCGATATTGTTATTAATAAAAAGTATTATAAGTTTAACCAATTAAAAATAAAATGTTTTCTAAAGAATATGAATGATACCAATAACCTATCAAATGCCAGGTCATGACGAAAAGTAAATATGCAGAAACATCCTTACACTCAAAGTCAGTACACAGAAATTGTATCCGCAATGCTATTTAATGTGACATTTACATTCTGTTTCTCTTTTCCTGAACCGTTACTCAGCAAATGCGTTTCAAACGTTCAAAGTAGGTCAAAATTTCAAGGAAAATAAATCGACGAGTCAGCAGTGACTCATTATTTGTTAGTACAGTACAACTCCAGTAACCCGAACTCTAGTAAAGCGTTCGGATTTTGAAGAAGAAAGGGTGAAGAATGCTAAAATGGGGAAAATTGATTACGGAAGCAGGATCAAGTGCTGTGTTTTGTCACAACGTTACAATCTCAACAAATTATTTTCTTCTTTTTAAAAGTAGGGTATTTTTAGTAAGTAAAATAATACATAAACGCTGCATTTTTAAAATATATTAATTCATATGCATAAGATGATAATGCATTTATAAATAATTTCCTTTTTTGTGGAAACTGTACAAGCTTTACAGTTAGTTCAAAGTGTTTTTTATATTCGTTAAATTTACTATCACGAATTAAAATTCAGTTTTTTTCCATATGTCTAATGTCAGTTCCAATTTCTGAACTTTATCCAATCGTGTATATCTCACATATTGGAATCGATCCGAGTACTTTTAATTTGAATGATAAAATATTATAAATAATATGAACTAATGTCAAAAGTCGTGCTGCCATCTGCTGGTATAAAATGAATTTATTAAGTGATATTGTTTCAAATCCAATTTATGTTTGGAGTGAAAAAATGTCAATTAAAAATAAAGAAGCTAATATAGTACCTAAATACAACAAAGTTGTTTTGAAGTTGTACAAAATTATATGATCAGAGTTTAATGCTAAAGAAAATTTCATATATTTTCTTTCGATAGATTTCAATATAATTATACAATATTTTGTGGTGCCATCTATATTTATAAATATTCGTAACTATTCGTCAAAATATATATATATAAATTATTCTCATGCAAACTATTATCACTACTAAAAAAATTACTAATAATGAAAACAAAAAATGCTAATACCAAAATATTTTTTCTTCTTCATTACCCCTTTTTAAAAAGAAAAGAAATGAAATGCAATCATAGCTCATATTTTTCTCGATGTTTTATTACATCATTCATTTTTTTTTTCTTCTTCACAAGACTTACTACAATCTTCAAACACAAAAAAAAAAAAATTCTAAAAAGTCCTTAGCGAATTTTTATATTTTTATAAGTTTCTGTGTCCAAACGCATATTGGTGCTATCGTGTCTGTCTATGAATATGATAATTAAAAAAAAAAAAAAAACCCAAAAGGAAGCATACGAAAGTAAGGTGGTAAGAGTTTTTCTTTCAACTACATTAGTAGACTTCCGTAAAATTTTAACCACCGTTCAATTAATCAAAACCTGTCTTTCTATCCATGGACTTAGAACAGGATAAATAAAAAGCAGAAATAGATGTTTATAGTAAAATGAATGCACAATTTTTTGCTTTTAAATTGTAGATCTGTATTAAAATTTGAATAATATCTATCAAACAGTTGAAAATCTTTTCATTTGTCTACGACTGTGTGAATGGGTTAATCAAATATGCTGCTATTGCAATAAATAAAATTTTATATGTTGTCGTGTTAAAATTGTGGAATTGTTTCAAATATATGATACATTTGGTGGAAAAAGAGATATTCAAAAGGTATATTTAATTTTCTTCTCCATACGCTGAAACACAAAGACTCCATATTATATTAGAATAAAACAGTCAAGGGGAGAATGTTCATATTGGTTTAAAATGAATTTTAAAATTTAAAGGAACAGTTAATGAAAATTTGAATTTGTTAATTATTATAGACTTCAAAATTAGCAATAAAATGGAGGAAATGTTGAAAAAATGGACATAGGGGGAAAAGTAATAGATAAGTAATTGATGGAAAAAAAGACATTCAAAATTTTTATTTTTATTTTCTTCGTTGTACCTAAAATACAAAGACTTTATATCATGTTAATATAAAAGAGATAAGAAAAGAATTTTGCCATTGGTTTAACCGGAAGTTTTAAAATTTAAAGAAACTACTAATAACTAGTTGAATGTGATAATTCTTATATATTTCAAAATCAATAATTAAAAATATATATATTAAAAATCTTCAAATATGCTATTTTAAATTTCCTGTTATCATGTGAGATAATTATAATTTTTAAAGCGTTGTTTGTCTTAATTAATTTAAGTCATTAACCAATATAAATAAGTTTGAAACAATCAGGTGACTATCAGAATATGCATGCGTCGATATATCGAGAATCGGGTTCGTAGGGTGATTTTTGGGCCAAATTGTAACGTTTTGTTGGTGATAAATCTCCAAATGTGACAACCATCTTTATCATTTTCTAATAACCCTAACAGCGGAAATTGATGCACGAAAAGCGACAAATCGCCAAATTTCTGCTCTTTCGTTCAAAAACCTCAAACTAATGCAAAATCGTGTTTTCACACAGTAAAAACATTTTAATAAAAAAAAATGCAACAACGTTGCCATCGACTTAAACTTCTGAATTAGAAATGAAATTTCTACTTTTAAATGATTTTTTTGTCGATAAATCTCCAAATGTGAAAACCGTCTGCAGTTTTTTCTAATAACCCTAAAAGTGAAAAATTGATGCATCAAAAGTGATAATAGGCCAAATTGTTGCTAACGCATTCTGGGACTTCAAAAACATCAAACTAAAACAACATCATGTTTTCACATGATAATAAATGTATTTCGATGATTCATTGCTTTGAAATTCTAGTTCATATAACACAAACATAAGACCATAAGACAATTGACATTCAGGGAAAATATTGCACAAATGCTTTAATTAAATGCCCATATCTTTCCTAGCTTAATATTCTTGAGCTTAATGAAAAGTATAAAAGCCATAAATGCTCAGATTTCTATTTTCAGAAATCAAATAATAATTTACATAAAAGTTTTACCTACGTAAATTAGAGCTATAATAAACTTATGTTATGTTAAATCTACTTATGTAATTAAGAGTGTTACTTACATAAGAGTTATAATAAAGAAAGCATTGTTTTCTCCAACCGAATAATCTCCTAATAAGATATGTAATTAAAATTTTACTAACAAGATGGCAGCCATATTTCAAATATTTTAATTCGGTACGCTTTTTAGTTATCGTATTAATATACATTTTAAATAGGCGGACCTACGGACAATCAACTTTTTGATCCATTTATTCGAAAATTTGGTTTTTTATTACAATTTTAATAATAAAGGTATATGCTCATTTCCAATTCTCTAATTAATTTCTGATTCTTAGTTATTGAGCTGATATTCAAATGACCAACCCAGACCGACAGCCAAACCTTTGTTGGATTTAGTGTAGAAATTGATATGTATCACCCAATTACCCATATTAGATCTTAAAATTCTGTACCAAATATTTATTCATTTTACGTAATTATCCTGCTCATTTTTACACAGGCAGATAGAAAAATATTCTGGAAAAGGAATCTGTCTAGAATTTGATACCTATCTCCACATTAGATCCTAAAATTCTATAACGAATATTTATTCATTTTAAGTAATTATCCAGCTCATTTTCACACAGGCAGATAGAAAAATATTCTGGAAAAGGAATCTGTCTAGAATTTGATACGTATCTCCACATCAGATCCTGAAACTCTATATTAAATATTTATCCATGTTTTGTAATTATCCTGTTCATTGGTATACAGGTAGATATCCACAAAAATAAATCTTTTTTTTACTTAAGATCTAAAGCGTTGATATTCCAATAACGTCTTGAGTACGAATTTAGTGACGATGGCAATGCTTTTTTTTTTATTTTCTTGATAGTTGAAAAAATAGTAAAGCTAATTATTTCAAATGTATCTTCTTTTTTTAAATTTTTATTCCCTAATTTTACTTCCCACTTGGGAAATCTCATGTATGAGGATGAGAAGCTTCCGACAGAGTGGTTGGTTCTCGCCATTAGGATGGATTTAGAAATGATACCACAATGGCGTCCTGCAACAGCAAAATGCGCTTTTCACTGGAAAAGCTATTCCATGGACAGCGATTATTATTAAAATTGAATCTTAATTCCCGCAAATGCTGTCGCATTTGATTTGTCATACAAAATTTATCCATATGCCTTAGTTTGGCCGATCGGAGTAATCAGAATGTGATTACCTGCGCAATTTGTTTACGAAAGTTTAAAGCAATAGTATTCTATTAAGAGAAATTTGTGATTTTCGTTGCTGTTTCTTTTACGATATCCATTATTGATATCCAATGTACTATTTTCAAAAAGATATGATACTAGTTTTTGGGATAATACTTTCTAATTAGAAATTATTGTTTTGCATGGAAAAAGTCTATGTATAATTGCCGCCCCTAATAGAATACTATCTAGATGCTATTTAATGTTAATGTTATTAATGAATTCCAATATTGCTGCAATTTGAGATAAATTTCGGCATCCGTATGTAAATAAAAATCTAAACAAAAAGTATGAGGCTATGAAATATTATTTTCTACTATTGATATTTCTAATTATTTATAATTGCAGGAGATGGAAAATTTGTAAATATGAAGCAATATTTCAATCATTAATTTTGTTGATTTTAAAACAATTGGATTTAAAAAGCATAGAGTAATGTTATCGAATTTTGACCTTTTTCAAACCAAAAGAATGCAAGACTGACGAATCAAGTCAAAAACAAATAATTATATAAAATTTTAATTAATTAAATGCTTAATTAAATTAAATTAAGTTAAATGCTTATTATTAAAAAAACAGTTTACTATTTGATACTATTGAAGAAAAATTCATTGTAATAAATTGCTGAACGTGTAAATTAAAAGTCTGTATTACACAAAATAAAAGCGAAAATGAAAATCTGACTTCGAAGTGAACATCCAAACAAATGAAATTTTTTTTATTTTAAATCTTAACATGAAATTAAAAAAAATTATTAAAAGTGAAACAAAAATTGAGCAGATGTAAAATTTATATCCTTAAAGAGGTAATTTGTTGAGTTTTGAAATAATGCAAAATCCATTCTTGCACCATCTAGTGAAACAAAATCAATCCCCTAGACAGATTGCCAAGTGACGTGTAAGCTTATTTCCGCATTTGATCAATTTTTTTTGTGCTTGATGTACATTTTTATCATATTGAATTTTTATTACGTCTTGTTTTCTTCTCTTTGAATGTAGTTTTTGTCATATCGGGAGCTCTATTCCCAACATTTTTAATAGCATTGTGTCGCTTTTTCAAATGGTTAAGCTTAGCAATATGTATGTGTGTGTGTGTGTGTGTGTGTGTAAATTATTACATTTTTGTTTTTCACTTTAAATAAGGTTTCCAAAAGGAATATTAGTAAAATTATTAACAAAATGATAATATGTAATTCGATTTATTGTGTTTCCAGCCATTAATTATACAGTTGTAGATTTTTTTTTATTTGAAATAAGTTTGGTTCTTATAATTTAGGTTATATATATATATGCAATAATATTTTAAATTTAATTTGAGCCTGGTTGATTTCTTAATTTTTAGCTTGCTTATTCTCTAATTTTCTTATCCCATTTAACTTTTTCTATTTACCCTTATTTCTATTACTATAGATGCTATTATACTACTATTCTTTTTCTATTATTTCTATCACATGGCTCAACATTTTTACAAAGCTTCATTTGATTTAATTAAACCAATTGAAGCTTTATAAAAATGTCATCGGTTCCTACGTGCCGTGTGAAGGGATAGAGAATCGCTGATGTAAACAGATTTTTCTAAAATGACCCCTGCGTTTCCCTTGTCAAGGTCAACACGCGTAAAATTCTTCGCATAATATATATGTGTCCTATTTATTAGAATCTCATGGCATATAAGACCAGGGATAAGTAATTTCGCTCTTTTTTTAAAAACCTTCTGCTTTTGTGCCTAGCTGTGTGCGGCCTGCCTTGTCCGCGTTGTTTGTACATAATGCATGCCTCTTGAGATGCCATAAAGCGAATTAAAAAAATTCGAAAATCTCTAATTTGTTTTCGAATATTTCAGAATTTAGCTTTTTTCCAACTTTCTTTTATTGATGAGTTAAGCATTAATGAACATCTAATCCTTTGTCAGAGGAATTTACTTATTTTCTATTACATTTGGATTTTTATACTGATTAAGTCTAGAATGAAACATTTTTGAATTTATTTTATAGGAATTCTTCAAAATAGAGGAAAACGGAAGAGTGAAACTTGGGAATATCAAACGAGTAAGTACGTATTTATTGCATTGAAATTAGTCTCCGATAGGAAAATCAACTACTGAGTGGCATTTACATGTATTCACCTTTGAAATGTAGAATTTCCACTGAAGCCGATATTATTATTTTCTTACAACTGTATCCTCCCGTTTAATAGATGTTAAATTTGTTTGTTGTCTGGTATTCGTTTGGATAATCTGTATTTTTCTCATGAAATAAATTTTGTACTTTTACAAATTCAGTATCAGTAAAATATTAACTTTAATATTTTAAAAATTAATAAGTAAAATATTAGCTTTAATATTTTATTTTAGTTTAGTTAATAGAGAAGAAAATAGAGTTTTCTTGAAGAACTCTGTCTTTTCTAAAATTAAAAAGGATATGTATGGTCGAATTGACGCTCTTCAAAATAAATTGTTACTACTTAGAGCTGTCCAATATTTTATAAACATGTTATGAAAAATGTATTAGAAATGAGAAAAACATGATTTTTTTTCTAATTTTTAATTTAAATTAAAAATAAATAAAAGTTATCATTTTCCCAAAATAAGTTATAAACATATGATTTCAAGAATAATTTTTATAGCATTTTAAATTTCATAAAATGTATTTCCGATAATCATTTTTAATGGATTTCTTACCGTTTTTACTCATTATTTAAAAAAAAAAATACTTTTTCTTTCTTGTAAGGAAATCTAAACTTATTTAATTGTTTATAAATAGTTTTACAAATGATTATTTTTATAATTTAAAAAACTGCTTTAATTATACAATAAAGTGAAATTATCACTTTTGCTTTATTTTTAGGGTGTAAACCTTCGGTTATATTTTTTAAAGTATCTGAATTTATTTTGTTATTTGTTTAAAATGTAACAAATTTATTTTCACATTTGAAATAAAAATGTTAAAGTTGAAAATAAGGATATTTTAACCTACCATTTCTAATTTTTCAATGTACTTAGTTGGTTTGTCCCAGTTTCTTTTCTTTTTTTGTGTGTCTTTCAGTTCAAGCTCATTGGATTTTCAGAAATTTATATTATTTAACTTTTTTTTAATTCTGCAATTGAGATATTCACTGATCGCAAGCTAAAGTGAAATATCTACGAAGTCTGAAATTCCAAATACATTTCAAATGAAAATTTT
Organism: Argiope argentata; assembly: GCA_026289955.1. NCBI lineage: Eukaryota > Metazoa > Arthropoda > Arachnida > Araneae > Araneidae > Argiope > Argiope argentata. Next base: position 323,510 of record JAOUZG010042375.1, read on the forward strand.
TACATGAATAATACTAGATATGAAAAAGAAATCCTTTTCTACAAATCTCAAATATGATCTCTCTAAATTAATTTTATCTTTACTTGTTTCAAATTTATTTATGAATTTTCAACACAATTTCACTTTTATTTTAAAATGTGATATGCTACTTTACTTTCGAAGGATGTGACGAAAATTTGTTTTTTTTCTCGTATTGCAAAGAAAATAAAATCCATGTTAAGATTTAGTTAATAAAATAATTTGCATAATTAAAGTTTGTCAACGTTAATCAAATTTAGTCTTTAATTAATTTTATTATGATAATTAAGTGAGCAAATTGATCGTTGTAGATGATAAAGAAGTTAATCAATTCTTAATTGACAGATAAATAATCCTTTAAATTAATCTAATTCTAATCAAATGGAGTTTCAGAGTTTTGTTACAATTATTTTTCTTTGAAATTTTCATGAATAATATGAAATAGCCGTTTGCATGACAAAAAATAATTGGTTTGAAGAATATTAGAAAAGGTCTCAGTATTTGCCTTATAGATTGGATCTTCATTCAATAATCTATCTTTTGCACAAGAATGGCTTCACTCAACATCATTGAAGACGATTAAATATTTTGGAATTTTATTTTTACGACAATTTTGATTATTAAAAACACCTAGAGTAGTAAGAAGATGTATAATATTCCAAAAAGTATCCACTTAAAACAATTATGTTTTTTTTGCAGTTCAATAAATTTATTAGTTTGTATTGGATGAATAATTGTGCTTTAAATTACTTTCTCGGAGCAAAAGGTTAAATAAAATGGCCTTGAAGTATACAGCATATTTGTAATTATGTAAAATATTAATAATAGAATTATCAATTAGTAACTATAATTAGTTAAGAAGTATTTTTATTTAGATTTTATTAATTAAAAATTTAATTTAAAATAGCGTTTGAACCTTTTTCCTAATATTTTTTGAACCTTTGAATTCCTATTTTAAGTTCACACTCTCCCTATATATATATTTATATCTTGTTCAAATTCTTAATCGTTAATAACATACTTTTTATTCATCCATTTAAGTCCAAATGCTTTTTTTAGAAACACATAGTGGATAACGTTTGACGCAATAGAAATTTTTCAAATATTAATAAGTTCATTAAATTTAATTAATTCTCAATACTTTAAATAGAGTTTTAGCAGTTTGCAATGAAAATTGAAATCAACAGGCAGTAGCTCAATCGGACAAATGCGATGATTTCGGTATTTTTCACGCGCAGGTGAAGAATGTGAGTTCAATTCATGAAAATATCAATAACTTTCTGATTAAATTTTTATATTAATTGTAATTATTTAATTAAAAGTAACTAAAATAAAAAAATATTTTGTTGACCTAAGTAGGAATTGACTTACTTTTTTAATTCCTTGTTTTCAAGTAAGTGGCCAACTATATTAAAATAGACCAAAAGTAGCTTGTTTAATCGTTACAATTTTATTAAGATGATTAAAGTTATGGTTATATGATTCAATTTTATAAGTATAAAAATTGTTCCGGGCAGTAAACATTTTTGCTTTCTTTTACCAGTATTACATTATTATTACGTATGCTTCTTGGACAGCAGATGCTTTTTTAAAAGGCTGACGAAGAAGTATGACATCATAGCGGTTATTTCAAGTCTCGGCCGAGCTGCAAAACTTTATTTGCCAGATAGAAAAATTGAAAATGAAAGTTTAAAACAATTATCATTATACATATAATATACCTATATTTAGAGAGAGATTGATAGAGACGGATATAGAAGTTTCGTGATTGTTTCAAACCGGTTTAAATAATTTAATGACTTAAATTCATTAAGATAAATAATGACTTAATAATGTTCTCACATGATAACTTAAAATTTTTGATCCAATATTTCATTATATTTTATCAGTTATTATTATTATTAGCCATCTCTATCACAGATAGACAGGCAGACATTTTCCGAAAGTATGCTCTTCGAGCTCATGAAAGTCAAAAACGGGGAGATCCGACAAATTCTGGAGTTCGGATTTTTTGATGATTATTATGCTTTCTCTGTACTATGTATATGAGAAGTAAAAATTCAGATTTTACAACAATATATTTGAAGGAATTAACAACAACATCATGAAATTCTAATATAACTTCAGAAGTTTTGGTATTTCTAAGCTTCAAATTCAAATAAGAGAAAATTCACTTTTACATTGTTATTCCAGTAACTTCTAAATAAGAAGAATCGAGGTATTCTAACATGAATTAGATCACAACAACGAAATCATTAATCCAGGGTTTTTCATTTTAATCTTTTTTATTTGCTGGTCGAGAACACGGTCATAGATAATTATATACAAATATTTACATAAATCATGATAGTTACAAGATTCATTTCTATCGCATACAACCGTCTTTGGATCCGTTCTTAAACCAAACCCAATCGTAGCTTAACTGAATCAGAACCGAAACTTGAACTTACATATGTTACTGTGGGATCATGGGATTTTCCCCTGACGTCACCATTGCGCTTGCGCGAAAAGTTACAACATGTTATGGTAAAGCCAGAAATTCCAACAAGGTACTAGACTTTTTGAATGTGTACTTTGACGTTTAAAAAATTGGTTTTTTATACTGAATTCTACTTGCTATTCTATCTATCGTGTTATAATGCTGTAATATACGTTGTTGTGTTATTATACTATTGTGAATTTTTATTAAATAAGTATTTCTGTAGAATAACCCGAAAGAGCATATGGAGGATAATTTGTACAAATAACTAGAAATGGCTGGATTTTTATCAGATCGATATATCTAGCATTCAATCTACATTGACATTCACCATCTATCGAATACATTAAAAAAACGATCCTAAAACAATTACCATCAAAAGACTTTAAATTGAAATCCCATATTTTTTAAACAGCTTCAAGATTTTTTTATCCTTTAAAAAAAACCTGCATAATTATCGAGTTCTTTTTTCCAAAGACATGTTTTCTGTTCTCTTAATACGAAAAAATTGTTAATAAAAATATAAAAATATCTCCAAATTAATTCGCAATATTTTTTCCCCTTTCAAAATCTCCAATGTCCAATTTCACAGATTTTCATACTTTCAAAATGTCAATTATCAGATTTTTTTTTCACTCGCCATTTGAATAATCAAGATAAAAATCGGAACGAAGAATTAAAGTACAATAATAAAACTTTTCTTCTTTTTTTTTCGATCTCCGCCAAAAGATTTCGCAATCAAATTAAAGATTTTTAAAAAAAGAAAAAGATAGGAGAGAAATAAGAATCAAAAGACTAAATCTGTCTCATTTGTGGAAGTTAGAAACGCTAATAATTCGAGATTTCTTTTCTTCTGAACTTGTTGCTGTGGAAACGAACGAAATAGAACTTTCTAATTATTTTTTTTGAACTTTTTTTTCATTCAACTTCGGAACACGAGATGTCGCCGCAATGAATATCGATTCCGTTGCCACTTCACTCTGATAAAAAATGGATAAGAAGAGACGGTGGAAAGGAAAAGGGGGAAAAGGAAAGAAAGAAAAAGAAAAGTAAAAGAAAAAAAATGTTGGAAGTGAAGCTTCGATAATTCAGGGGAACAAAATTTTCTTACTCGAAGATTGTCTTTAAAAATTTAAGAATAAAGGAAGAAATGGGACATTACGCGATATCTCAACGAATCGAAAAGGAAATCGAGAATTTCCCACTTCGCTTTCTTTCAAAAAAAGGAAGGAATTTCATTTTCTTAAGTGTTGTGATAAGTATGTTAAATTTAAATTATTCGGATGGCAATTATACAATATTTTATACGGTTTCAGATAAAGTAGTTAAAATCCAATATAAAATAAGATTCTTACTTCTAATAGAAAAAGAATGGAAAATAACATCCAAATACTTTATTTATAATTCATCTGATTCATATATTAATTTTTGAGTTTCCATCTGCAGAAATGTCTTAATTGTAATAATCCGTTATATTTTATCATGTGAGAACATGATGTTGTTTTTTTAGGGTGTTTTGAATAGAAGTTCGCCTAGGCAATAAATAAAGCATACATGGTAATATTCCTCAATATCTTTTACTCGAATATATTTACCTGCTTTTAATAGTATTGCATTATTATTATGTACGATTGTTTGAAATCAGATGAGTTTTTAAAAGGTTGACCTACTTTTACCAGTATTGCTTTATCAAACTGGTTTTAACTACTTAATGAATTAAATTAATTAAGATTAATAATGAATATAATTAATAATAATGCTCTGACATGATAACATAAAATTTACGATTGTAGATTTCGTCTTTTTTAAATTGACGAATTTAAGCTTTTGTAACTTTTTAAAAAATTATTTAGGATATATTCCGTATAGTGTTTTCGTTCTGTTTTGTTAATGTGAAATCAATTATCTGATTTATTATTGCAAAAAATTCATTAAAACCTTTTTTATATTATGACCAGAATTTTCAATACTTTAAAAAAGTGATAGTCATCTATTTATTTAATATTAGCATTAAATAGCGTCCCAATGCGATGATAAATACATGCATTTTAAATAATTTATTCTCAAAGTAAGAAATTCTTTTATTTAAAGCAATAAAAAATACTACATCTTTCTTCTGGTGTAATTTTTTTAATGGAGTTTCATCAAAAATTTGTCTTGTGGCATCTCGAAAGATGGCTTATAATCACAAACGTTTTTTAAAGATTGCAGTAAGATAATTGTTCTCATAAGTTATTAATAATTTTTCAATTATATTTTAAGAAAAAAATCGTCAGCTTTTCTAAATAAATGTAAGAATTAATATCTTTAACTGAGTGAAACTCCAATGTGTTTTTTTGTGCGTGTGTTTTATTGTTTATTGACAAGATTTTTTAAATATTAACTTCTGGAAACCGGGGATAAAAGCCATTGGCAGCTATAAATCCCTATACCTTATATCTTTCAAGATAAATTAATCTTGTTTGCAGTAGTTTTGAATATTTCAATTATAAATAGGAGTAATAGGAAGTTTCATCATTTTTATCTTTGAAAAAACCCGCCTATTTCGATTTTTTGCGAATTAATTGCATTCCATTGGTGAAATTTATATTTAAATAAATACAATTTGCGAAGACCATGTACCCGTACTTGGGAAAAAGCTATAACTATTGTCTTTTTTATTACAGTATATCTGTACTTATAATAAATGTCTGTGTGCGTTGACTCTCTACAGGCCAGGCCGTTCACCCTTGAGCTACTACATTTGGCACGTGTATCCCTTTCAGGTTAGAAACAGGCATCACAAAGCCGATGTTTATTAAATATTTAATTAGAATTTTAATCAATTAAAAATTAAGCATTTTTTGCATTTTTCAGCTGTAACTTCCGAAAATATTAAAGTACAAAATTGATTTTTTCATTAAATTTAAGCTCAAAAATTATTTTTTTAATGACTCAAATGCTTTAATATGAATTAAGTTTAGAATTTTGCGAATTTTTAAAGAAATACTTTAAACATATTTTTAACAATATATTTCGATTTAAACCAAAATAAAATGTAATCTACACGAGCATGTCAATGGGAAAAAAATTAGCTTTTATCAATATACAGTAAGACCCCGCTTAACGCTGTTTCGTTTAGCGCTGTTTCGGTTTAGCGCTCTTTTATTTCATCCCGGGGATTCCACGAAATCGCTAGCAGCAGACGGGGATTCCCCCAAATAGTATGCAGCGATAGGTTTCAAATACATATCCGAAAGAGTGTGCTTGTATTTCTTGTTTGGTGCGGTATTGTACAGACATATTTTTATTATTGGAAACATTTGTTGACATTATTGTAAGTGGGTATTAATTTACATATTTAATACTATATTACGGTGTCAAATATTTTGATCTTTAATTTTCTACTATGGGTGATGATGAAAAAGAAAAGAAAGCAACCAGAAAAAGCATTTCACTCAAAACTAAAATGGAAGTCATTAGAAGATTAGATTCTGGTGAACGTCAAACTCTAATTAGTGCTTCATTGAAGGACCATCATGAAGAATAAAGAAAAAATACTGTCATCGGCAACTGCAACTACGTCAAGCACTGCAACTAGAATTAACCGTTCTAGAAATAATATCATAGAGCAAATGGAAAAACGACTGTCTATATGGATTGACGACGAAATGGACCGCAATATGCTATTAAGCCAATCTATCATAATGGAAAAAGCTAGAAGAATTTTTAATTACATTCAGGCTGAGACAATTGACGAAAGTGAAACTTTCGTTGCCAGTCGAGGATGGTTTAATAGATTTAAACATCGAAATAACCTTCACAACATAAAGATTACAGGAGAAGCAGCAAGTAGTGATACAAAAGCGGCGGCTGAATTTCCAGCGATATTTAAAAAAAGTAATTGAAGAAGGAAACTATCCTCCAGAATTGGTTTTTAATGTTGATGAAACAGGCCTGTTTTGGAAAAGAATGCCGAAACGAACATTTCTATCCCGTGAAGAGAAACGGGCACCAGGATTTAAAGCTGCAAAAGATCGCTTAACCCTTCTATTAGGTGGTAACGCAAGCGGGGATTTTAAATTAAAACCATTACTAATTTACCATTCCAAAAAACCCAAGAGCGATGAAAGGCATATCTAAATCAACTTTACCTGTAAATTGGGAGTCTAATAAAAAAATCATGAATAATTGCGAAAATATTCCAGGATTCGTTCACTGAACATTTCTGCCCGTCTGTTAAACGCTATTGCGAAATTAAAAAACTTGAACAAAAAGCACTTATGTTAATTGATAATGCTCCAAGCCACCCAAAAAATTTATCAGACTTAACAACATGCATTCCAGTCGAAGTGGTTTTCTTGCCGCCTAACACAACTGCCTTAATTCAACCAATGGACCAAGGTGTTATATCAAATTTTAAGAATTATTACTTGCGGCTAACCTTTAAGCAAATGTTTGAAAAAACAGACAGAGAAGAGAACCAGTCCATAAGAGAATTTTGGAAAAACTACAACATCGTGGATGCTGTAGAAAACATAGGCCTTTCTTGGAATGAGGTAACAGACAGATCTTTGAAAGGAGTATGGAAGAATATTTGGCCGGATTTAAGTAAGAGCGATGACGTTGGGCACTCTGTCGATGTGGATGAAATAGTGGAAGATATAGTGAAATTAACGAAGCAAACCGGTTTTGAAGGGGTAAATGCGGAAGATGTCGAAGAAATAATTCAAGATGCAGCAGGTAGTCTTTCTAATGATGAGCTCAAGGAATTAACTCAACAAGAAGAAAACAAAAATGTTGACAGCAGTGATTCAGAAGAAGAGCAAAAAGAATTTTCGATGGCGTTTGTAAAAAGGAGTTTGTCTACCATAACTGAAACAATGGATCAATTCATTGAAAATAATCCGAATTTTGACAGGAGCTCAAAAGTAAGGCGTGATGTTAGAGATGCTCTATCTGTTTATGAAGAACTTTTAAGAGAACAACGCAAAAGAAAAAGGCAAACAATATAAGATGCTTTTGTCAAAAAAGGCAGAACACTGAAAACGCGGAAGGCTGACTAAACATGAGTGACTTAGAATTTTATTTGTTTGTTTGTTTTTAAATATTCGTTTTGTTATTTATATTTTGTTTTTATTTTTGCAAGAAATAATAATGTGGTATTAATTTGGGCTTTAAGAAATAACTGTTTGCTTTTATTTTTATTTAAAAAACATACTTTTTAAATTTAATACCTAACCAATTTCCTAGCCATCTTCCCCTAACCCCAATATTTACATGTAAAGATAGCCTCGTTTAGCGCTGTTTCGCATTACGCTCTACTTTGATGGAACGTATCCCCCGCGTTAAGCGGGGTCTTACTGTATTACCATCACATTAAATGTTCAAATTTAAAAAATAAATCAACTATTATTGCAAATTAAAAAAATAACAATGTAATTTTCTGAACGTGTTTGTATGAAACGAAAAAAATTTGAAATATGATATTTTTTAAAAAGTAAATGACAGAAAGGTTTTCTATTATCTTTTACAACATCTATATTATTAATTCAACAAAATAGTTTAATTTAAGGCAAAACTGTTCTTATATTGTTGTAAGCATTCTATTCATCTGCGCCCATCAGTGAATTTGGTGTATATATATATGCTAACATATGGTCTAAATGAAATAAATAGTTATATTTTATGTAATTTCAATTAATAAATGCTCCGAAGAATTACGAATTTTAAGTATTTACATAGAGCCCCTGTTCTATAAATAATATTTAACAAAATATTCTTAATACACCACTAGTTTAAATAGAAATTGTTGATTTATAACTAAATCAATCGCTAAAACTGTATAATTTATGAAATTTAAATATCAAATTTCTATAAAAATGGGCGATTTTAGACTGCTTCATAGATCGTATTACAGAGGGTACGCCAATCTTCTGCTAAGGTTTCTTGACAGTGATTGACCTATGATAATCAAACTGCTGAATTTTCTAAAATTGGTCTATAAAAAACTTACAAAATCGGTAAGGTTTATTTGTATAAGATAGAAGCGTTTATCATTTAAAAGATTGAAGTGTCAAGAATACTTTGCCAAATGTGATTCCTTAGGACCGAAGGACTAAGTAAAGTATAAATTTCATAAATTTTTCGTAAGTACATTTATTAAGTGAAATAAAATAAGATATTTTCATTTACATTGTTTAAATAGTGAGAAAGTAAAATTAAAAATTAAATTTTCGATGAACCAGAGAAATTTTTGTTGAATAATTTTTAAAGATATTATTTAAATTACGAAAATTATTCTGCAGTGCATATACAACTTCAATGACAAAAGACTCTACTTTTAATTTTCAAATTAAAAAAAAACATGATTCATTTTAGTAAAAATATTTTTTTATCATGTAAGAACACGATATTGTTTTAGGAATGAGGTTTTGTGGCGTCAACAAAAACCCTTAGGTGAAAAATAAAAAAAAATCCGTTGGCGAAAAATTGAAATTTTGTTATCTGCACAAGATTCTCAAAAAATCAGCTTTTAATAACGCGTTTCAGGCCATTTATAAGCTCTGATTAAACAAAATAAGTTAATGGCTACCACAAATAAAAACTAGAAAAATGTTCTTTTGAGCACCTGATTATATAAAATGAAATAAATAGGAAATTTGAAATTTTTAAAAAGAATAAATGCAAGACAAAGATTTTTAGATCGTTTACAATACTAAAGTGACTCATTCAGTGAAACACTTAAAATGAATAAAAATATAATTGAACTTGCACGAGCACGTGGTGCTTAGTGGTTCAAAAAATGATGCTCTGACAGGCTACATTAAAATATGCATAGCAGATCTCATTTTAATATTTTCTTTTAATTGCAGTTTCACCTTTCCACTTTAATTTAAAAGTGAAATTTTATGAAATTTTACTGAAAATTAGAGGGAGTACAATGAGTAGAAAAGTTTAAGGCTATGTAAAAGTATAATTCAATTATGTAAATAGCAAAATCTGAAGTTTAAAAATATTTTTTTTCGGAAAAAGTGATTCAGAGACCAAATGACATAAAATGTTTAATTGAAATTTTTTTAGATCACTATTACTGGCGAACCGAATGGTCATCAAAAGCGGTTAGTTTCAAATAATGTGACAAATATCAAATCAAAAGATCGCCAAAATTAACAAAATTGCATACCATTAGCTAAATTTACGCTTAACTGCATGCGAACATAATCACTAAATTGATATGAATTCTTTGGCGATTGGTCGCCATTATAAATTTCGTATAAATTACTTGAGTAAAAACAATAATAGCTGTCCTTTTTCAATACTGCATATTCCCAAAAATACGGAAGATATCAGACGAAAAGTTCACCAAATTAACAACAGCTTCGGAATAAAGAATGTATTTAAACAACAAAATTTATATTTATTTTACGAAATATATAGAATTTTACAAAAAAATATTCTTTACATCATGAATATTATAAAACGCAATTTAAAATTTCAGTAGCAACCAATTTTACATTTTCCAGATAATTGATATACAGTTAGTAAATTGGTTTATCTACTGTAATAGTCAGTTTCATGATAATTATTTTATTTAGAAGCAAATTCTAAACTAAATCTTTCCAACAATATTAAAGAAGAAGTCTACTGTATTTAAAATAAACACCTGACGAGTTTCAGATAAATATGTTTTTGAAAATATCCTACCTTGCGGAAACGCTAAAACTTGTTACTTAACATAAAAATTTCGTGTTCTGCATCGGATTTTAAACAAAATAAATAAATGTTAAGTCCATGTGAATAAATATGAATCTGATTCATTTAAAAGTGGCAAATGAGTGAAGATTTGTTTAATATAATATCCCCTGAGAGATGTATTTTATGACCTTTTATGTGTAATTTTGGACTGAGCATTTATGGTAGTTAACTATTGCCCTGTCTTGCTGTAGAAGGTGATCTTAATACTCAAAAGCAATAAAAAGAAGGCTGATGAATTTAGTAAGTGATCATCAACTCATTTTATCCCAAATTTAGTAAGTGATTTTCACAATATTTTCCCAATTTAGTAAGTGATTAACATATTATTTTATCCCAAATTTAGTAAGTGATCATCACATTATTTTATCC
>JAOUZG010042375.1:353844-379697 GCA_026289955.1 Argiope argentata
ATTATTTTTATACAAATCGGGAATATATTATTTTTATACAAATCCGAATACATTATTCTTATAAAATCCAAATACATTATTTTTATACAAATCCGTACACATTATTTTTATGCAAAAATATGGATATATTGATCATATTAACCTAAATATTTCGGAAAGTTTCAAATCATAATCAGTTTTGTTGGAAAGAAAAGGACTTAAATAATTTTTAATCGATATTACAGAGATTTTCAGGACTGAATATTCATTGTAAATAGGGCGTTCTATTTTTTTTTTCTGATTGGTGCGAGGTCATGGTTTGAAGAACAGTTCGTTCAGTTAATGTGAAGAAATTCTGTCCATGAAAAAATAAATTAACATAAATCTGAAAGCGTCCTGATACTTTTGATCACTTAGCATAAAATGAAATGAAATTTGTTTTATCTATCTTGGATTGTTTGAAACCGGTTTAAACTGGCTAATGACCTAAATTAATTAAGACAAATAATGATTTAAAAAATAATATTGTACACGCATGATAACTTGAAATTTCATAGATTTCGTAGATATTATTTTGTTTATATTTTTCTCTTTTATTTTTTGTATTCATTTCACCAATTAAGATAACCCAACACTTCTGTGGAATTGATCATTAATAAAGGAGGCACCAGAACCTACAAATTATGTAGGAACTGTTCAGAGGAGGAACTTACCCCCAAAACACTTTTTTTTCTTCCATGGTCATCATAAGAAGCTTACAGGCCATTGATGAATTTCCCTTTCGGGGAGACCTCTACAATGACAAGATTGTGAACATTGCCAAGGCTGTGATTCTGGTACTTGGAGTAATTTGACATGACTTCAAATGGACACGACACCAACCAACCGACCAAGATAATCAAAGATATATTTAGTAAACAAAAAATACCCAAATAGTTCTCTTTATTTAATCAAATATTTAAAGCCTCCCTTTTCTCCCATTGTTAAAACCTAAGTAAGATGGATTCTGTTTAATATGAATAATATTAATACCTAAGACGAATAAAAAGTGAATTTGCAATGCCACTCAAGTTAGAAGAAAAATGGATCGAATATCATACCAAAAATAACTTTTTTACTGACTGAAAAAGGCCTAAAATGGAAAGCTATCAAAGTCTGAAAATCTCACTTTTCCATGCCAGCACTATTTTCTTATTCTGTTTCTTCTTATACAAGAAAGTAGAGGGTCGTAAATAAAACCATTTTATTGATATCTTTCAGGCAAAATAACAAAGTTATGCTACAATGAAACACTGAGATGGAAAATACTTGATAAAATACAGTTACTGTCGCAACCAGCTTATTTATCGAGACCTTGATCTGCCGAAATAACTTTTTTTTGTTATTTTTCACTTCTGGGCGAAATATCAATAAAAGTAAGATTTTGGAAGAAAAGTTTTGGACTTAATGTCGTTTCCTTTCATCCAGTGACTCCTGAAAGTCTCCTCACAAATTCCTTCTGCCTTTACAGGCAGAGAGAAATTCCATCCAGAGCTCTTCCGTTTTCGTGGTCGGATAATCCGGGGGAACGGCCGGCTGTATTTCTTTCCCACTCCCCTATTATCGCTTATTCGGACATTGTCCAGCAGAGCGCGAGGGTCCCCTTGTAGCTCGACCACTTGCATAACCCTCTTTTTTTCTTTTTCTTTTTGCTGCTGTCTGAGGGTCCTTGGGGCGTTGACGTGTGGTCGCAGCAGACCGAGATATTTCACGGTCCTTTTCTTCACGGCTCTCGATGTGGACGGACACTCGATCAGACAGGGTGGACAGATTTGGCGGTGAATTCTTTAGAACTGCAATCAGTGGAATTTGTGAAGATACCTTTTTTTCGGTTTTGGTTTGTGAAATACACTGCTTACAAAAGATTAAAGGATATTTTAAAATAAATTCGAAAAAATAGAAAAAAGAAACGTTTTGCTTATTTTGTTTAAACAAGTTACTAAAAAAAGATATTTGATTATGCGCTATTAAGACAATATTAGATGTCTCCATTGAATATTCTGAAAGTTGCAGGGTTTAAAATTGTCCTCGCGTTAGACTAGCAAAGGATCTGACAGTCGGGTTTTGTCCATGCTTTAATTTTCCTGTTAATCTATTGTACAGTCACACATTCTACTGTAAAGTCACACATTCTATTGTACAGTGACACATCCTAGAGTGTAATCATACATCATCTAGTACGCACATCCTATTGTACAGTCACACATCCTATTTTCATACATCATCTTGCACGCACATCTTATTGTACAGTCACACATCTTATTGTCATACATCATCTTGTACGCACATCCTATTGTACAGTCACCCATCCTATAAAGTAATCATGCATCATCATGTACGCACATCCTATTGTGCAGTCACACATCCTATAATGTAGTCATACGTCATCTTGTACACACATCCTATTGTGCAGTCACACATCCTATAGTGTAGTCATACATAATCTTGTACGCACATTCTATTGTACAGTCACACATCCTATTGTGTAGCCATGCATCTTCTTGTACGCACATCTTATTGTACAGTTATAAATCCTCTTGTAACACATCCTATTGTACACAGCCACGTCCTATTGTAAACACATCCTATCGAACGGTAACACGTCCTATTATACAGTGACGCATCCTATAGATCAGTAACACCTCTTATTGTACAGTCACACACCCTATTATACAATCAATAGTAGTCATATTCTACAGAATCATTCTATTGTGCTTACCTATTTATTTATGCTTTTGTGGCTTTACGCATTAAAATTCCGGTATTAAAGAGTTAATCGTTTTATATTCTTTTTGAAATATACTTCATATTTTGTGAGTGATGCCGTTATCAGGGTAATATGCTTCAAAGGCTTTAATTTTAGAACAAATAAATACATCCTTTTTTTAACTTTAATCTGTCTGTCTGGTAGACATTTAAAAAAGGAATAATTTTCTTGGTATTTCTAATTTCTTTAATATTTAAGTAAATGAATAACAGAAATATCGTATATTTGTGATACTTTTTTTTAAAAAAAATCTATTAACATTTTTATTAATTTCTTTTTTTTTTTCAATTCTAAGCGTAACTCAATCACAATAATGCATTTATGGTTCTTCTTTTATCATTCTTTTCTTCCTGTTTAGTTATCATCTAGCAGCAATTTTTTTCCATCCAGTTTTTCATTCTTATGATCATTGGAGCTTCAGTTATGGTTTCTCTTATTTGAAGATTAAATCCCCCCCCCAAATATATTCCTATGACATAGAGAAATTGCTAATTTTCTCATATTTCCTAAGTACGTCCTTACCTACGCTCAAAATTTCATTTTGTAATATAAAAACCTTAAAAAGTGGGACCCTCAGTGTCTCACATATCAGCTTTTAAATCTCCTTCATCAAATTATTCACAAATAGCCACTTTCATAGCGTCTTTGTGTTTATGATCATATTCACTGCAGTGAAAACTATTTGTCATTTTTTGTTTGACCTTATGAATTATTGTTTGTTCGTAAGTATAGTATTTCATAAGTTCTCTATATAACAACTTATTCTGGATCAATTTTATTCGGGTTGTATTCGCAAATAAAGTTAATATGTCTTTTGTGATAATTGCATGTCAAATCCTGACATCTGATATAAAGGTATAATGTACAAAACTTTCTAAGTTAAAAACATTGTGTTAGACTATATATAGTATTCTTTTACTTTACAAACTGAATACATAGAAAATTTATTCATAAAAACGAGGGGGGACCGAATGTCTGTCTGTTACAATTTCTGGAATCTAAAAACATAATTCTTAGAGAATTTGAATAAGACACCGATCAAACCGCATGATACACCGATCAAAATTGCTAAACAAAAAAAAATCTCTTGTCGATGGCAACCCTACCCATTCATCACCCGCCTTCTTGCCATTGATGAAGAGATACACAGATTACCGAGTGGTCAATATCTCTGCCATGGCCTTCCCTCGCCAGTTATTACAAGAGGTGACCGCTGTCATTCCGGCAACCCTGCCATCATCCACCCCATACAGCGAAAGCCAGAAAATCATAAGTGTTCCGCTGCCCCATCATCCTTCTTGGTCGCCCCATCAAGAAGACGACCCTCTGTTTTCTTGCAGAGAGGGTGGGGGTGGATGGAACATATCGAATGCCTTCGCACATTTCAGGGCTGTTGGACAAGTCCTTGGAAAAACCCATTCGCTCGAGTGCTCGGATGATAGCGAGGGGGGGGGGGCTTCGGTGGTGTAAATATGGATTAAATGTTGATGCGGTGAGACAGCGGCTATTGTGGGCTTCTTCACGTGGGTTTTGGTAACTGCGGGAGAATATGTTGATTTGTTGTTTGAGGTGCAGGGCTCTTCAGGGAAGAAATAAATATCGTTTGTTCTGGCTTTTAGCCTTTTCTTTTCTAGAAATAAATATAGAATATATATTTTTTTCTATTGAATTTGCTCTTTGCTAATCCATTTCAATTTTTACATTAAGCATATTTTCAAGAAACTCTAGCTAGATATATTGAAAAATCTCCCCATTTTACACTTTTCAGGGCCAGAAAAATGTATTTTTGGAATGATGTCTGTCCCCATGTCAGTCTGCAAACTGAGCAAGCGGCTCAGAATTAGATAGGAAAAACTGTAAGCGATTTTCACATGAATTGTGTAGATTTTATTGAACAAAATCCAATGGCAGGAAATCTGTCTGATTTTCTTTCAGAACTGATGTTTGCTGCCTGATGTAAACATACTAAATGCAAAGCGTGAAAAGCTAGATAGATAATAACTGAGAGGCAGTTTATCATTTCAAGTTCCCCCACCAGGGGCATCTCGAAACGAGGATGAGATGCTTCCGGCGTGTTGGGTGAATCTCACCAAAGTACGTCTCTTCTATTATGGAACGCACTTCCTACGGGGAGGATTGCACCGTGGCCGGTGATGACTATTAAGACTCAATCACAATTCCTGCCAATGTTACTGTTGCAACAGTCTGGTTATTCAGCCTTATGATTTATATCCGTATGCCATGTCTAGTATGATTAATCATTTCAAGTGCCTGAGGGCATCTCAGAAACGATATTGAGATGTTTCCGGTGTGGTGCTTTGATGTCGATACCCTGGTGTTTACGAAAATGTTAGGGATCGGCTACGTCCCTATTGATGTTAAGAGGGGATTCCAGAAGGAAGGATTCTACTGTACCTTTGTGATTGCCTTTGGGATTTAACCTTAGTTCTCATTAATGCTGTGAGGCGGTCCAGTCAGTCAAATTCAATACTGAATACTTTTTAGGCGGGGTGGTGTAATCAACATGGTTATCATTTAAAGTTTTTATCCATATAAAATTTTGAACCATAGCTCTCAAGAATCGACTGTCTGTTATTCTGTGCTTTCGCATGTTATAAATTTGTTAACTCAAACACACAATAAAATAAATAAATAAATCGATATATAAGATTTTATAAAACATTGTATCTAAAACTGCAACTTTGAATCAAATTTTGGCCTCAATAAGTTACAAATGATTCAATTACGAAACCATACGCAATTATACTATGAAATACAATGTTCATATCTGGGATTCTGAAACTACGAATCTGACCATTTGAGAAATTTAGAGTCATTGAACCTGACCATTTGTGGAATTTATGGTCATATACTCGATCAACAATTTTTACGCAGTTAGGAGTAGGTATAATTCATCAACTGAAAAGTAAAGGAGAGCACTTCAACTGTCAAAATATGAAATGCAATTACAAATTTGTAATTTAAACTACTTTTTTGGAAGGAGGTAGTTTTGCTATCAAATTTCTTCTTTTCTCTCAGCAAGACCCTTTTTTTCTGTAAGTATTTTCCTTTTTTCCAGCAATTCTTCCTATTTAAATATTCTTCCTGCCATTTAGAGATGCCTTTTTTCCTGTTAATTTTTTTTTATTTCTTTCAACACGACCATATTCCCTATTTGGATATTCCTATTTTTAGCGATATTACTTTTTCCTGTTAAATATTCTTCCTTTCTCTCAACAAGTCCATTTTTCCTATTAAATATTCTTCATTCGACTCAGTAAATTGCAAAATTGTCATTGCTTTTGAAAATTTTCAAAGTTTCTTAGCTACCTTAATTTGACATATTCATCTTTCTAATGGTAACGAATTAAAATTAATATCTAAAAATGTGTTTGTAAACATAAACGTAACTCCAATATGTAAAAATAGTTAATAGCAGATAACGACTGTAAATATCAACTTTTTAGCGCAGGTGGTTTGAAATTGCACTTTTTTTTTAATGATTTGGCATTTGTGCAGATGTAAAGTCTAGTTTGGTATTGATATCTCAAGTAAAATCATTGTTCAGAAGGTAAAAATCTGATTCATAATAACATTTTGCGTAAACAAAGAACAGGAGTGTGTTAAAATTCGACATATTAGTGGCTTTAACCATGTTGATCGAAGATGTGTTTCATGAAAATGGGATATTAATATTCTAAATTAAACTTTATGATCCATGAAAAACTAATGCAGTATATTTCTGAAAAATTAAGAAAAATATTACAGTAACATGCCCTTCTAAAACACGTTCCATCCTAAAATATTACACAATGAGCAATTTCTCGAGCAATGCATGATTCCACGCAGCTGGAATCATTCAAGGAATGTAAACAAAACTCAAGAGACAATACATATAAAGAAACCATTAAAGATATTTAGATTATTATTTGTTCATCTTTCTTAAGAAGTGTTAAAAGAAAAAAAAATTGTTTTCATCGGATAAAGAAGTTGTAGAGTATCTACATAATTAATTTCGTACTAATCTACGTCTTTTCATCAACAAGGCGAGAGTGATAACCCCGAAATTGTATCGCATGCTCTAATATTAAAGTTTTATCTCCCTACAATTGCATAAAATTCGTGATCATGAGTAAAGATTCAAATAATTGCATGGCATTGGTGACCGATAGTTACGAAACGAAAATCTTTATTTTGAATTCAGCAATTTTAATAAACTTATCCAGGGGTTATTGTTCTAAAGGGTTTTTTTACTGGAAGATTGATGCCAAAATGTCGAATGGAGCTACAGTTTGTAATCAGGAGATATAAATTGCAACACAAATTCGAATAACCTCCATGGCTCAACCGGCAAAGTGTCTCATTTCTAATTCATGGTTCATGGATCCGAATTCTAATTGTCTGGTTCAAGAATCCGAATTCTAATAGCTTGGTTCAAGAATCCGAAATCTATTTGTTTGGTTCATGAATCCGAATTCTAGCCGCGATAATTTATCGATAGACTGGAATTATTTTATTTAAAATGTTATCGATTATTTATCCAAGATCTGTAATGTTCTAGATCTTTCTTAAACATTTATATTGGATTGTTCTTGAACTTTCTATACGTGCTTACAAGGTGAGTTCCATCAATGATCTAATCTTGGGCTGTTGTGATTTGCTACGTTCTAATAAATCTAATTGTTTGTTTACGACGTCGAGTAAACGATTTCAAATAATATGCCGAACTTCTTTGATGTCTAAGGCATTGCTTTTAAGAATTATTTTGTTTACATCAAAAGGAAAGTACTGATCGATAAATGGCCATCTGTTTGACATATTTGGTTAACAATTTTTATACATTATTGCATTTTAGTTTTTTTTTTATTAAACCTGTGTAACCAATTTGATTTATTTTGCTTTTTAAGTTTTGTGGTTATTGAGTTTATTTGTACTCGAAAGTTTGATTGAGAGACTTCCGGTGAATAAAGGTTTTTCAAAACTTAAAAGAAATCTATAAATTTGGGATGAAATTCCATGTACCAAATTTAAACCATTTCATTTTAATTAATTAAAGATATGATTAATTAATAGGATCTAATTGGAATTAATCAAGGATTATTTAAGCAATGTAGTTGAGATTAATTAAGGATAGGAATTAATTAATAGGATCTAGTTGAATTAATCAATTATTAATTAAGCCATCTAGTTGAAATTGACTAAGGGCATGATCAATTAATAGGATCTAATTGGAATTAAAGAATAATTAAGCTATCTATTTGAAATTAATTAAAGATAGAATTAATTAACAGGATCTAGTTCGAATTAAGGAAATATTAACTAAGCAATATAGTTGAAATTAATTGATACGGTCAATTAATAGGACCTTGTTGGAATTAATCAAGGATTAAATAAGCTATCAAGTTGTCGTAGTCACAAACAGACATAATTGCAAAATTGTGTTTGTCAAGACATATATTGTGTCTGAAACTTAAATAATTGTCTAAATAACGTGTTCGATTTTTTTCGGATTTCCAATTTTTCCTTTTTATATACCAGAAGATGGAGAGGAATGAAAATTTTTCTATTTATTAGAAAAAGTATTAAAGATGTTTAAGAAAATTTATATAAATATGAATACTGTTACATTGGTAAGTAATATTTCAGAAAATTCCCTTAAGAAAAATGTATTTATATTAAGTCTATCCTTGAATTTATTAGAAACTGTTTCACTCTGAATTTAAGCAATATTAAACACTAATAAATATAACATATTCATAATATAAATAAAACATGCTATTACATATCTAATTGGGTATTTCGAAGAAAAAATGGCATTATTTAATGTAGTGATCTAATTTAATGAGCAGTTTCTCCTTTGTTACCCCTGAGGGAAAATATTAGATGTTTAAAGACATCGAGCAGTAGAAAGGGATCGATCTGCTTCAATGTCACTCCCTGGAGAACAGATGAAGCGTCGCAAAAAATAAAAACTCGACCGAATCTACCGACAAAGAAAATGTAATCTGCGTCCGGGTACATGATTTACGACCTATAAACTGTGGGGAATGGAATTATTTAGATTCACTTTGTTTTGCTTCGGTCCTTTCCCGTTTTTTCCATCCACTCAGGACAACCCATTTTCTACTCCCGGATACAAAACTGGAGTCTGACTTTTTTTTTCTTTCGTTTCTTTGTTTGTTTGGCCCTTTCCCGAATGCATCACTTGTCTCTCTCCGGTCAAACCCCGGGCCCCCCGAAGAAAAGAGTAAATGGGTAAAAAGAAAAGATGTAGGAATGAAGAAAAAAATTGCATTGTTCTGTTTGGAGTGGCTTTTATTTGAAGTAGGATAAATAGCAAAATGAAATTCGATCAATTAAGACTTTTGTTGAAGCATCTTTGTTGACGTCTCGTTGACTATTGAATAAAATCGAATTTGGTGTTGTATTTGGGATAACGTAAAAGAAAAATAGTCATTTTTTATGTTATTGAGTGTGCTGTCGAATGGATTTTCTTACAGTGAAAATTCAATCACTTATTGAAAGTTATTTTCGCCAATCATTGAGCTTTCTTTCAGTTTATTATATGAATAACCTAGTTTTTTCGAATTCTTTAGTTTTGATTGATTTAATACCTTCAAAATACACATAATTTATTTTGATTTCACAGTAAATACAGGTCTTCAACTTATAAGCAAAATCGCTATTTAAAAAATTTAGAGGCTTTGAACAGTGTCTTGTCTTATTTTAACAAAGACACGGTCTGTTTTGGGGAAGAAGTAGATTTGAATAAAAAAAACAAAAAAAAGGGAGTTTTTATCCCAAAAGTTTCTCGCATGCTTTCTAATAAACTTCTTATATCAGAGAACCCCTTACATGATATTGGTGCACATGAGTTGTGAAATATTAGCTTTTGGCGGGAATTTAACATTTTATTTAATCTGTCGTGCCAATTTTGGCGATTAATTTCTCGCATGTTGATAATACTATCCGAAAAGGGAATTTGATTTTTTAAACATGTTTGTCTCATAAGTACAAAACTGCACTTGTAGTCTCAAAAACCTATACCAAATTTGATATATCTATGCAATTGCGTTTCCGAATTATCGCAGTTACATGTATCTGAAAGTAAGACTGACAGACTGTTGTTGGTTTTGTCTCAAACATCTACACTATAGATGTTAAATCTGCGTGCCAAATTTCGTCTATTTTGTTTTCTTCTTTTTGTAGTTAACATGTTAATTTATATTCGAATAGCCGAAACACAACACCGCTTCATGCCCCTGCAACTGTAACCACCTGGTTATTTAAACAGTGTAATGACAATGAAGGGGAAGATATAATGAAAGTGACTGTTGTTAGACGTCACACAATTATTGGTTAGAATTTAATAGAGGATTTTAATTTTGAATTGAAGAAAGCTGGAGACAGTGAACTGTTTGTAATTTAAATGGGAAGTGACTTTGTCTAATTAAGCTAATTATTGGAGAGAAGCTGAAGACTTATGCTAGTTCACATAAACAAACTTATAGTTTGTTTGTGAGAATAAAATTCTGAAAAATATTGTAAAAATACAAAAGAAAAATTTAGGAACGTGGAAGAATAACAAAAAAAAAAAAAAAATAACAGAAATAATAACAAAAAGAAAAATTCTAAATATGCAAATAAATGGTATGTACAAACAAAAAAATAACAGAAAATAAAGATATGGATTTGTAGAGCTACTCTTGTGAATAGTGTTCTTGAAATCTAAACAAATCTGTTTTCTTCAATGTGGCGACTCATTTTTTGAATTTTCGTCCTGGATCCTTGGGAAGTGGCAACACTGCGGAACCAAGCACGTTCTAGCCGGACAGACGGACTTTCACTGAACAGACTTTACACAAAATTTGATATAAATCTGCAATTTGTTGTAAAGGCTGTATACTAGATGTCAACCCTCTAGTTAAAGCATTTTTAATTATGTTTGCCATAGACAGGCAGATGGATGGATGGACATTTTTTTTTTAATTTTGATCACAGAGATGTCTAAAAACATGGAGATTCTTCAAAATCCCGAGTTCGATTTTTTGATGATTACTACACTTTCTCTATACTTCGTATATAAAAAGTATATTAAAAAAACTGGAAGAAAAAAAATAATATTTTTGGAGTTTGACATACAAGGGAGTATTCAAATGAAAAGCTACGGAATGAGACAATGGAAATAAGTGAAAGACTGTATTCAAAGTATACACCATATGTCTGAGTACAACGATTCCTTTAATTAAAGAGTCGAAGAATTCCTTTATCCATGAATTCCTGTGGCCTCTACAAGAACCAGTTATTCTCAGTGTTCTTGAGCTCGCCGTTCGAGTCGAAGCGCTTTTCTTAAAGTTGTTTTGATCAGGGGACCAAACACATGAAAATCGCACGGTGACATGATTGGACTGTAGGGCGAATGCTTACACTGCTCCGACATGAACTTGGCCAGTTTCGTGTTTGTGACTCTAGAGATGTGTAGACGGGCGTTATTATGGAGTAGAACCACGCTATTCATGAATAGGCCGGTCTTTTGTTCTTGATGGACTTGCGTAATCTTCGGAGAGTCTCGCAACCCATATCGGAGTTAATCGCAATTCTGTCTTCACATGCATTTCTGATTCAATTGGATGGCGCTCTTTATAAGAGCCTCTGCTCTTTATTGCACATGAGGGCGACCCTGCATGCTCCAGTCTATGTCGGTGACTCTAATCGCATCTGTAAATGTCTCGCTGCGTAATAGCGGCATAGAAAATATGTGAACGGTTATGTTTTTACGTCATTTTGTACATTTTCATTTGAACACCCTTTGTATGTACGCACTTTTTTAGATGCAAAGTCAAAATTCACAGGAAAATACCGATACAGTTGTACCGATTGAAATTCGCGATACGAACCTGCGACGCTAGGGGCAGTAGCCGAGTAATATGACCATAATACAAAAGTTGACTTCGGTGTCGTAGATGTTAACTGCCTTATGAAGCTAGCGCCACACAGTATTTTCTAGTGGACAAAAAATGATATATTCATTATTATCATGAATATATGTAACGAATTTTATCTATGCATGTAATGAAAGGTTTATGAAAACTTTGTGCTCTTTCGAAAAACATCAAGTTCCTTTACAAACTGAATTTCTTTATTTTAAAAGAATGAATTCATCTGTATAGAAACAATATTGCTATACATATCTTCAAATTAATGTATGGTAAATGGAATTCTCTGAGCTTAATAATGGAAAACGAATCATTATCTTCTCAAAAATACCAGAAAAAGCCATCAAATTTAACAAAACGTAATTAAGATTATCCAAAAGAAATCACTTTCAGAAACTAACAACAAAAACAGAAGCTGATTAGAAAACTGCAACAGCTCTCATACAAACAACTAAAAGCTTACTCGGCGAGCACAATTTCAGAAACAGATTTATTAAAACACTACAGTATCTTCAAAACATCATATTGCTCAGAAGATTATCCAAATCGTGTATTTTTAGAGGGATAGGATTATAATACTTGTATTTTCCCCTTTTTGTCGATCAAGTCGAAAAGTTTATCGGCTAAGTTAATGGTTTATTGAAACGTCCATCAATATCCACTCAGAATCTCTGTAATTCTGTCATTTGAACTTTAAGATTAACATTACTAAGACAAATATTACAGGTAGGTGAAAATGTTATCAATTCTTTTACAAAATTTTTCCAGCAAATCATCAGGCAGAAAAAAATTTAATTAAACAAATGTATTTTGGATTAACAAAATGGAAATTTGCAAAAATCGTGAAGTCGAATCTCACTACTATAACAATGCAAATTTCTTCCTTGTAAATTTTACCCGAGGGAAAGTCAAAATTCGCCAAGACAATGGGGAGAATATTTTTAGATAATGAAAATATCGATGTCGAATTTCTCGACCATAACAATACAAATTCCCCCTTTTAGATTTCATCCCAGAGAAAGCAAATTTATCTAGACATTGGTATGAATATATTTAGCCAGTGCAAACCTTGAAGGTAACAATGCAAATGTTACCTTCAAGGTTTGCACTGGCTAAATAATAACACATAACAATGCAAATGTCCTTCTTGTAAGTTTCAGTGAAGAGAAAGTAAAAATTCACCAAGACAATGCAAAGGATATTTTTAATCAATGAAAACCTCGAAGTCGAATTTCTTGGCCACAACAATGCAAATTTCCTCCTTGTGAATTTCGGAGAAGAGAAAGTAAATTCCCCCAGACACTGGGGAGGATATTTTTAACCAGTGCAAACCTTGAAGTCGAATTTTTTGACATAACGATGCAAATTTCTTCCTTGTAAATTTCATAGAAGAGATAATAAATTTGGCAGGAGAATGTGGAGGATAATTTTAGATAATGAAAACATCGATATCGAATTTCTTGAACATAACAATACCAATTTCTTCCTTGTAAATTTCATAGAAGACATTGTAAATTCGCCGTGAGAATGAGGAGGATAATTTTAGATAATGAAAACATCTATTTCGAATTTCTCGTCCATAGCAATACAAATTTCCTCCTGGTAGATTTTACAGCAGAAAAAGTAAATTCACTCAGAAAATACGGAGTATATTTTTAACCAACGAAAATCTTGAAGTCGAATTTCTCGACCATAACAATGCAAATTTCTTCCTTGTAAATTTCACAGAAGAGATAGTAAATTCGCCGTGGGAATGAAGAGGATAATTTTAGATAATGAAAACATCGATGTCAAATTTCTCGACCATTACAATGTAAATTTCTTCCTTGTATATTTCATAGAAGAGACAGTAAATTCGCTATGAGAATGAGGAAGATAATTTTATATAATGAAAACATCGATGTCAAATTTCTCGACCATAACAACACAAATTTCCTCCTTGTAGATTTTACAGCAGAGAAAGTAATTTCACTCAGAAAATACGGAGTATATTTTTAACCAACGAAAACCTTGAAGTCGAATTTCTCGACCATAACAATGCAAATTTCCTCCTTGTAAATTACGAGAAAAGTAAAAATTTGCAAAGACAATGGAGAGGATCCTTTTAGATAATGAAAACCTCGAAGTTGAATTTCTTGACCATAACGATGCAAATTTGTCCCTAGTAGATTTCCCAGAAGAAAAAGTAAATTCACCCAGAAAATGATGATGGTCCTTTTAACCAATGAAAACCTCGAAGTCAAATTTCTCGATTTTAATAGTGTAAATAACCTCCTTGCATATTTGAAGTAAAAAGTCACCCAGACAATAGAGAGGACATTTTTAGCCCCTAATGAAGAATCTTTTCATGGCCCAACGCTTCGAAAATGAGGGTTCCTCCGCCTTTTCGTCACCAAGGCTTATAAACATAGTTACTGCCATCTGCACGCCCGATCACCCGAATCCATTCATAACTTATGAGCAAGATGGATCGATCACCGATCCGAGTCACCGGGTCGATGAATAATTTCTCCAACTTTACGCCCACCAGCCCAGATCCCTCGGCTAAACTGATAATAAAACAATATCGCTCCCTGCGAATGATGGGGGATTCGAATAAATTGGATGGAGGCAAATTAATTAACGCTCGCTGAGAGGCAAAGTGGTTGAAAGCAAGCTGCTCGCCATTTCTTTACCTCGCGCCCGGGAAAACGTGATGTTCCCGAGCCAGAAGCAATAGCCAAGTAAATGCCGCTCAAGACGATATAAAAAGGAGGGGTGGTCTCCCATGAAAATACCGGAGAATCTGTTGTTGGGATATGTGGGGTAGAAGGGAATTGGAAAACCTGATTGGTTGGGGAATGGAGTGGAACTTGGTAAACCAATTAGAATTAAGTATCTGATTTTTAATTGTGATAATGTGAAACAATTAATTCTTAGTTATAAACATTGGTGTATGAACGATTGCTATATTTCTACAAAATGCGTGTAATGTTAAAAGAAATAGTTTTAGTTGCAGTATTGTTCAATTTTGACTATTAGTTCACACTCTCCCTATATATGCCTAGCTCGAATTTTCGATCGTGAATAAAATATTTTTTATACATCCACCCAAGTTCAAATATATTTTTTAAAGCTTGTAGTGGATGACACTTGTTAATCTGTTAGGATATGTGGGGTAGAGGCGAAATGGAAAACCTGATTGGTTGGGGAATGGGGTGAAACTTGGTAAACCAATAAGGATTAAGTATGTGATTTTTAATTGTGATAATGTGAAAACAATTAATTCTTAGTTGTAAACCTTGGTGTATGATCAATTGCTATATTTCTACAAAATGTATGTGAGGTTAAAAGAAATAGTTTTAGCTGCAGTATTATTCAATTTTTACTATTAGTTCACACTCTCACTATATATGTCTAGCTCGAATTTTCAATCGTGAATAAAATATTTTTTATTCATCCACTCAAATTCAAATACATTTTTTAAAAACTTGTAGTGGATGATATGATACTAGATGATATTTAATTCAGTTTTTTTTCAAATATTAATCCATTAATAAAATATAATTAATTTTTAATACTTGAACTAAAGTTTTAGCAATTTGGAATGAAAATTTAAACCAACAGGCAGTAGCTAGATCTGTAAAATGCAAAGACTAGTATTTTTCACGTGAAGATGAAGAATGCGAGTTAAATTTTTGCAAAAATCAAATGTTTTTTGATAAATTATTCATATTAATTGTATTATATTTAATAAAAAGTAACTAAAATAAAAAAAAATTATTTGCTTACATAAGGAGGAATCGACTTTTAATTTTTTATAGTGCTTATTTTTCTGTCTTTTCGCATTTTAACAAATGAATCAAGATGTTATCAATGAAATTTTATTGTGCATTGGTATGCAATAATTTTAGGTACATTTAGAGTAGGGTGTAAAGAATGCTTTCGGGCTTCATCTCGTTTGTTGATCGGATAAAAAAATCGGAATTCTCTATTGTTTTGGTAGCAAATTTCATTTATCTAATTTTCATTTGTTAGTCGTGGCATTCACATCTTATAAATTGAAACCAGCATTTCTTGTATATATACATAATTATTTAATGTATCTCAGAAACGGCTCTGATGATTTGGAATAAAATTTTATATATAAAGTCTTGTTTTTTAAGTTTATCTGTAACCTCGTGTTTTCTGAAAAAGGGCGATTTTACACATATACTAACACACAAAACATTTTTTTTATAAATAACTATTAGAGCCTTTTTCTATCTGCTCTCATACTGAGAATGTCATATAGCCCCATCTTGTAAATTTTGGTATACTTTCACTGTTGTCATAGGAAGATAACCATCCGGTAATTTTGTAAGATGACGCTGTATGGCATTGTCTGAATATGAATGTGTCCGGCTTAGGTCCTACAGCAAAAATGGTGTTATTGGGTTAATCATTTGGAATAGCATATTAAACTAAGTGTATTCATGTCTTTTTATTTCATTGACCAGTTCATATGAAGGTAAGATTGAAAAAAATCCGTATATTATTAGTATGTGATTAGTATTTATTTTTATCCGATAAAATAAAATTTAATGAAAAATACAACTGTTGATTGAAGCTCGGATTCTCTGGTACTATTCAATAATATGCAATCCATCTTTCGATAAATTTAGTCCAAAAGTTGAAAAGGATTCAAAATTTCACAGTAAGATATTTACACGAAAAAATTCAAATTTGTATTTAATTTTTTTGTAAAAGTTTATTCACTTATTATAATGTCAGAACATGATGTTATTTTTTGGATGACGTTTTTCGCGTCAACAAAGATCCATAGGCAAAAAATAAAAATTTTAATCCGTAGACGAAAAATAAACAAATTATTATCTGCATGACCATTCCAAAAAAAAGCTTTTAATAACCCGTTGCCATCTCATTTACTAAACCTCTGGTTTAAAAAAAATAAGTTAATTACTACAGCAAATAAAACCTTGAAGAATGTCATTTTGAGCGCGTGATTATATGAAATGAAATAAAAATGAAATGCGATATTTTTGTAAACAATCAATGCGAGACAAAGTTTTTTGGACCGTTTTCAATACTAAAGTGACTCATTCAATGAAACCATTAAAATGAATAAAAATATAATTTAACCTGCACATACACGTGATGCATTCAAGAAATGATGTTCTGGCATGATACATTGAAATATGCATAGCAGATTTCCTTTTAATTTTTATTTGTTGTTTTTTGGATCATCATATTTACCTTTACATGGATGGTTAAACTTGAACTATTTACATTTTGTCCAAAATATGCCAAATATCTATAATTTGGGTATAACTATCACGTAGAGAATTGCATTCATCTTAATATCGCAGTATTAATTACGTTGGTTATGCACTTTCAGATAGAGAGATAGATGCAGTAACAAAAACGGTTTTCTCAAGTAAATTGGATGGAGGCAAATTAATTAACACTCGGTGAGAGGCAAAGTGGTCGCGGGTTCTTTGCCTCGCACTTCCAGAAACGTGATGCTCTCGAGTGAGAAACAATGGCCGAATAAAGGCCTCTAAAGAAGACATAAAAACGAAGGGTGGGATCCCATCAAATTGGCGAAGAATCTCTCGCAAGGAATTCGGGGAGAAGTAGGGAGCCTTCTAGGTTGGGTTATAGTATTAAAATATTATCTGATGAGAATAAAAGCTGGTGTCCTGTCACAGGTGTAGCGCGACTTCCCAGTGATCTGGGCGTTCTGGGTTTGAGTCCCGGTTCGGACATGAATGTTCTTCCTCTGTTGTATGATATGTTTGAATAGGTTTCTCTGTAAAAGGGGTTGTGTAAGCGAATAAGATGCGTGAGTAGCTATTCTGCATGTGATGCCTTTATGTCATGTGTTGTCATCTTCTGTGAACCTAGTGTGGTACTAAGTGGAGTATGGGGATTTCAAAATATTCAATAAAAAAATAAGAATGAAATACATTACTTTAAAAATTGCTTCTTTTTTTCAAAAACTTGAAACTTTTTGATGAGTAAGTTCCAAAATAAATACAAGCATAAAATTTTTTAATACCACTATTTGTGTCATACTTTTTTGAACACACGTGAGCAGAAAATAGACACTACATTTGAAGGATTCAGCTCAAATTTATTAGCCAGACGGAATTATCTCTTCAGAAGTATATGTCTACCTCCCCCAATAAAGGTATTATCCCTTTCATCCCGGTATTAAATTTTAGGCTTTGGGTAAAGAAATGGACGTCTTGCATTGACGGACAACAGGTAAGAAATGCTGATCTTTGGCCTACATTTAGCATTTTTATTTATCATAACTTTAATTTGCGATTTTATGACAATTTTTCGCATGTAATTGATGGCACTCAAAAATCAAATTTATGCTTTAGAAGCGCTTTATATAGCCTGTTAAAACCAAAATTTAATTTAGGGTTTATAATAGAATTAAAATCACTGGAAAAGTTTCGTATTTTCAAATCATTGTGTTTTTTGAACATCGCATATATATATATATATATATATGCTAGTGAAAGTATACACCAATTGATGATCAATCCTTTAACAGATTTATTCCAAATCTATTTTCTATTTAAGTTTTTGATAGTAAGTCTGTGTACCAAATTTTGTCCACTTATTTTCTGCATTTTGTAATCATAAGTATTAACTTCTTTTCTGGTGGACAGATTTACTTTACACAAGTATCGCTCAATTTTTAATGAAAATCTACAAATTGGGGTTAAAAAACATATAGCAAATTTCATCCGTCTAGGTCAAAGCACTTTTTAGTTATCTGGTTCATAGACATATATAATGCCAAAAATGTTTTTTCTTTCAATATGTTGTAAAGACGGAGGGACTTATCTTTACCAACTTCCATGGAAGGATCGTATGACCTTTGACCGCCAGATGACGTGGTAGCCGAATAGAACTGTGGGAAAACTTAGCTACGAAGAAAAGAGAGGTCGGTGGGCGTGGAAGTAAAGTTTTTTCGAGTTGCCAGGATGATGTGTTGATTTTTTAGTTATGAACTCTATTTTCCACTATTAGTTATTGTGTAGGGTATTAATGCATTTTTATGTTGTCCTGTGTTGTGACATTCTAGAAAAAAATTAAAAGACGTCAAAAAACTGTGGTTCATTTTTTCGGTTTCAGTATATGAAATGTATATGAAATATACATTTCATATACATTATGAAATATACATTCATCAATATCTGAAGGTCTATTTTTTATAACTATAAAACTTTGCCAAAAATTTGTACGTCTTATAATAAAAACGCCAAAAGTTTTTTTTAAAAAATATCCTAAAATGTCTGTCATCTGTTGTCAATGTCATCCAAAATGTCATCTGTACTGTTGTACTTTTTAATCATTGAATTTTATAGGAATAAAACAAATTCCTCTTTATATATTTATTCAAACCTTACGATTATCTTTAACTCTGGTATATATTTATATAAATATTTCATTTTTCTGATATATGTTTTTTTAAAGTTGTTTCCCCAGATTCAATGACAATGAGGTGGACATAGTTTCAAAAACGGTGTTTCCCAATAAATTGAAAGCGGACAAAATAATTAACTCGTATGAAAGGCGTGAAAGCTAGTTGCTCCTTCCCCTCCGTTCCCCGATCACGTAGAAACGTGATATTCCTCAAGCGAGAAAAAATTTGTTGAGTAAACGCTGCTCAAGACGACATAAAAAAGAGGATCAGATTCCCATCAAATTGGAGAAGAATCGGTTGCCGGAAAAAGCGGAGAAAAAAAGAGGTGCTTGTTTAGATTGATTTTGTTTAAACTTTAGTAAATCCTTTAGATTAAAATTTATTGTTTCTGATTGCGATTATGTTCATACATGATTCATAATTTCAACTATCTGAAATTGATTCTCCAAAAGGTCTAGTAAAAGTCTTAACTACTTCCAGTTAGTAAAGTTCTAGATTATGAGTAAGGAATTTCTTGCATGGTTTTGTAGATCGGTATTTAAAGAATATAGATTTTTAGAGTGAATATAGCACTTTTTATTGCCAATTGGCGATAAAATATAACAAAATATTGTTTAAAAAGATTAAAAGGAAATCTATTATGCATATTTCAAAGTATCATGTCAGAACCTAATTTCTTAAACGACCAAGCACCACGTGCTCGTGCAAGTCAAATTATATTTTTATTCATTTTAATCGTTTCATCGAATGAATCTCTTTAGTATCGCAAACGATCCAAAAAAAATTGTCTCGCATTGATTGTTTAAAAAAATATCCCATTTCCTATTTATTTCATTTCATATAATCGCGTGCTCAGAATGACATTTTTTTAGGTTTTATTTGCTGTAGTCATTAACTTATTTTTTTCAATCAGAGCTTTTGTAAATGCAAGAAAAACCCGTTATTAAAAGCTGAAGTTTTGTTTATGAAGTAGCAAGTCATATGGTAGTGAGTCGGTAGTTAGATACAGCTAAAGCTGGGAGACAGTGGAGAATTTCAACAGTTTAGAGAGACCGAAGATTCCCTCTCTTTCTGAATTATGTCTGGCCGCTTTGTAGGCAGTTATCGATTACTATTTGTGTTCTCTGTTTGATGTAGTGTGCTGCGGTTTGCGATTATGGCCTTCTTAACTGTGCATTTTTTGTATTTGTATTTGTGTCTTCATGTTAAATAAACATCTTATTTGTTTTCTACTGAGGCCTGCTGACTGTTTTCGCACATACACCCACTACGGGCGAACTCGGTGAAATTAAAGACTTAGTAGTAGTTGAAGTCTAACATCTATCTATCTATCTATCTATATCTATCCATCCATCCATCGATCCATCCATATATATATATATATATCTTTATATATAAAATTCTTCTGTGCGTGTGTATGTGACTGAACTCCTCCTAAATGATTGGTCCGATTTTAATGAAATTTTTTGTGTGTGTTCAAGCGGATTCGAGAATGGTTTAGATTCACAATTCAGTCCACTACAAATTGTAGAATGTTAATTATTAATTAAAAACTAACTTTCCCGCCAAAATAACTTCCTTCCCCCATCGCGAATTGAGTAAGGTTTTATGTTTTTTTTTTCTAACAGCGATGAGGTTAGGCTTAACATGTTTCCGATCGATTATTTCAAACGATTTTTTTATTTTCATCGCATTTATTGCATTTAAAATTAAGCATCGTTAATTAATCGGCCTTTAAGGTTCATTCTGATGTACTTTTGAATTAAAATAAAACAGAATAAAGGAAATTAAAAATTTCTAATCTGTCCAACTCATGTAGGGAAAAAATACATTTTCTGTTGATGAAGTTTAACGCATGCGCATTTTGTTGAGCACTTTATTTAAACGGAGACAAAACTATTGGTTTGCTGTTTTGTTTTACTTCGGATACACGCTGTTAATAGGTTAGTTATGTTGCTTTTGTAATTAAACAGTATTTCTGTTAATTATATATTTTTCAGTACATCTTTTTTTAAAGTTCTTTTAAGTCGTAGTAATAAGTAATTGCCAAATGAATAAGGCTTCGGGTTTTTTCCCCATGCTAACAATGTTCGGCTTAACATATTTTCAAGATTCTGTTTATATTCTATTAAAATTTTCGCTGCAAATTAAATCCAGAAAAATGTCATTTTCAGCAAAAGATTTTTTGAAATGAAATAAATAAATATATTTTTCTAAAAAAGTAAACCCGGGTGCGATCGTAGTTTAATAGGAAAACCATAAAGTTGCCATCTTTGGTAAATTATCGCCAACTTGGCGAAGAAGGGAGTTAAACTACTAATCACCCGTATTTTTAGCTTTTCCTGAAAATGAAATTTTGTGATGCTCTTCAAAATTTCAAATACTCTATGCATTCTACTTTTAGTTACAACTCTGAAACTTTATGTATTTATATTTTTTTATTGAAGACCGCTCCCCTCAAGGCTCAGCACCCGTATACGGCCTCCGCCAAATTGGCGAGAAATTTGGCGATAAAGGGAAAATCACATTTTGAATAAATTCAAGCATGCAAAATATTATGAAAATTTCAAAACAATATTTGTGTCTACTAATAAAGATTTACAAATTGGTCGTTGGGTCCGGATTTGAATGAATACTCCGCATGAATTATACAATTTTGCTTTCATGAAGTTGATTTATAAAAATAATAATATAGATACTGTGAAATAGAAAACTATATTTTGCGAAAAATACATTTAAATGTACATTTACAGATCAAAAACATAATTGAAATAAATTAAATTTGTTAAATATTCATATTTATTAAAAGAATTGTTTATTTTATGAAATATATACATCTATAAATTTAAAATATTTTTGTAAAAGTTCTCAAAGAATATAAAGGAAATACTATTGGTGAAACCAAACCAACTCCTTTTTTTCATCAAAAAAAATGTTCAAATATAAATTAGACTTTCTTAATAGCATTTCATTAGCCACAAAGATTAATTTATATTCATATAATATTTTAAACTATATATGCAGCCATAAACAAATATAATAAAAAATTTGAAGCAAATCAAAATTTGCCTGTTTCATAAATTATGAGCTCATGTTTTTCTTCTAATTTGACATATACTGATTTTTTTGAATTTTTTTTCATATTCATTGTTTTTATATCATAACAATATGATACATGCTTCTAAGATATAATTTAATTTATATATTTTTTAAGTACATCTTTTTTTAAAGTTGTTTTAAGTTGTAGTCATAAATAATCACCAAATGAATAAGTCTTCAGTTTTTTTCTTCCCATGCTAACAATGTTTGGCTTAACATGCTTTCGAGATTCTGTTTATATTCTTTTAAAATTTTTGCTGCAAATTAAATCCAGATAAATGTAATTTTCAGCACATGATTCTTTGAAATGAAATAAATAAATATATTTTCTAAAAAAGTAAATGCAAAATAAAGTTTTCTATTTCACAGTATCTATATTATTAATTCTATAAATCAACTTTATGAAACAAAATTGTTTAATTCACGCAGAGTATTCATTCAAATCCAGACCCAATGGTCAATTTATAAATCTTAATTAATAGACACAAATATTGTATTGTTTTGAAATTTTCATGATATTTTGCATGCTTGAATTTATTCAAAATGTGATTTTCCCTTTAAAACTTGATATTATTGACTTTTTTTGAAATTTTTTTTAAAAAATCAATGCAATAATATTACTTGAGATCTTCAATAAAAAAATATTAGTTACATAATTCCTCTATAAATGCAAATTATATTATTATATGTTCATAAAGCATAAGAGAAAAGTTTCAGAGCTGTAACTAAAAGTAGAATGCATAGAGTATTTGAAATTTTGAAGAGCATCACAAAATTTCATTTTGAGGAAAAGCTAAAAATACAAAATGTACATTTACAGACCAAAAACATAATTGAAATAAATTAAATTTGTTAAATATTCATATTTATTAAAAGAATTGTTTATTTTATGAAATATATACATCTATAAATGTAAAATATTTTTGTAAGAGTTCTCAAAGAATATAAAGGAAATACTATTGGTGAAACCAAACCAACTCCTTTTTTTCATCAAAAATTTAGACTTTAGACTTTCTTAATAGCATTTCATTAGCCACAAAGATTAATTTATATTCATATAGCATTTTTAAACTATATATGCAGCCATAAACAAGTATAATAAAAAATTTGAAGCAAATCAAAATTCACCTGTTTCATAAATTATGAGCTCATGTTTTTCTTCTAATTAGACATGTACTGATTTTTTTTGAATTTTTTTTTCATATTCATTGTTTTTATATCATAACAATATGATACATGCTTATAAGATACAATTTATTTTATATAAAGTACTTTTTTTTCTGAGTTATAATAAAACAGCACTCAAATTTTGATATATTTTTTTCGTGGAGACAAGAAGGCCTCTATAACTTTGTTGTTCACTTCAAAGGTGTTTTTTTTAATGTAAGTTCCCTTTCACCAGTAAATACAGAACAAAATTCTTTACCATATTTAGCACATA
Organism: Argiope argentata; assembly: GCA_026289955.1. Taxonomy (NCBI): domain Eukaryota; kingdom Metazoa; phylum Arthropoda; class Arachnida; order Araneae; family Araneidae; genus Argiope; species Argiope argentata. The sequence continues at coordinate 377,532 of JAOUZG010042375.1, forward strand.
TTAGACACATTTTTAATGGGAGAAAAAAACCTTGCTTGAAGGATTTGAAGAAATTTTTCCTGACATTCTTGACAAAGAATATTCTTCAAAAAAGAATACTAAACTGATTGCACAAAACAATGTAACTATTATATACAATTTTTTAATGATGAATTCACTATTTCAGGTTTATTGCAGTTAGTAGAAGCTTCCAAAATGTCATTAGAATTGCTTGGTTATGAATCAAAGGATTTCTTTGTCCATCAGATCTTAACATTTTCAGACTTTGTCTGCTTTTATTTGGACGTCCTTTAGGCTTTTGGTAATGAAAACTGATAAAAAAAATGTTTAAAACAAAATTTAGAAAGAAAAAAAAAGGTAATTCAAAGTAATTTTCAATTTTAACCCTTAATAGAACGGTTTTTGTATCTAATTTCAAAGGAACTGAAACGAGCCATTCGAATATGAAATGTATGACGAATGAATGAACAAACCAAAACAAACAACAAAAGAAAGAAAAGGTAGAAGTTTTTAACATCTGCCAAAGCAAAAACAACACCTTAACCCTTTCGCGACGGTTGCCGTATATATACGGCAGTCACTTGATGCATCACAGCGGCTGACGCCGTATATATACGGCAGCCACTTTTTCGTCCACAGTGGCTGACGTCATCTAGATACGGCGGCGAAAACGTGGCGAAGTATAGTCAGTCACTCTGTTGCGAAAAATAGCGAAGAGTGGCACAGGCGCGCCGTCGCGAAAGGGTTAAAATCAGAATTACAAATAATGCTCACTAGCAGTATTTGGAGGAAAACGAAACTGTTTTTACTGCAGCTGTCCAAATGGAAACAAGTGGATGTGGCATCCTAATAACAATAAAAAAAATGCTGATATTGAGCAAAAGAATTAATATATCATAATTTTTTTCCAAACGATAGCTTACAGTTTAAATATACATCAAATATCAAAATAAAGATATTGCAAATTTCATCGATTTTTTTATACCTGAAAGGATATGTTTTAAACAATTATTATTTTTTTTTAGTGTTTGATGCATTTAAAACTAAACATTGTTAATTAATCGATTTTTTTCGGGTTCATTTTGAAGTACTTTTGAATTAAAATAAAACAAATAAAAGAATTAATTATTCATAACCAATTTTTGTTACACAAACTGGTGTAGAAAATTCACGCATTTGCTTAAAATTTTAAAACAAACTCCCTCTAACTGTCAAACATTTGACATCAATCAGAGTATAAGAAAGGAGTATTTGGATTATCTTTGCCAAAGCCTTCAAGTTGATTTCTTTCGACCCTGCTATTTCATGATAACATGCATTTATAACGAATACATTATTAACCCAATTAATAAGCTTTAAAACAAACATTTTTTAATTTATATCTTTTCAATGCAGAGCTAATTTGTAAAACTTTACCACATAACGAGATTGAAGATTGGCTCACCTATCATTTTGCTTCGAAATTTGAATGCATCAAAATTAGTCATTAGTCATTAAAAAAATCATGAGAAATATTCTTGAGACTACTATTTTGAACGGCAGATTTCAAGATGAAGTTGTACTTTTACCACGGATCCTAATGATTCCTTCAGATTCACCTATCCCATTCAAGCGTTTGCAATTTCCAATTCGCTTGGCATTTGCTATGACTATTAATAAGTCAAAAGATCAAACGATGGCAATTTGAGGCTTAGATTTAGAAAATCCTTGCTTTTCGCACGGCCAATTATATGTTGCGTGTTCGAAGGTTGCAAAACCATCGAATTAGTTTGTTTATACCCCACAAGGATTAACCTAAAATATCGTGCATGAAATGGCATTACGATAAATTTATTTTTTGTACATTAAAAAAATATACATTTAAGAACATTAGGTCGAATTTCATCTTTTTTTACCCTTTAAATAAAACAAGTTTAAGTTTCTATTCAACAAAGTAGAATAGAAACAGTAAAGTTTTAGTTTCAGTTCAGTTTAAGTTTCTTTATTCAACTTAGCTCATAGTATACGCATACTCACAAGCAATCGATAGGTTCAATTGTGGGAACTGTACACGTGATGACGTCCGGCATTGTAACATTTTTTCATCAAAACGAACACCAGATTGCTATAACTTATTCAAGAAATTTTGAAATTTTCGGACAACGTCTGTCGGGTCCGCTAGTATAT
>JAOUZG010042375.1:380097-394530 GCA_026289955.1 Argiope argentata
AGTTTAGGAATTATTGCCTTTACATGCATTTGAAAGTACAGACCGACAGAGGTGTTAACCATTTAATAAATTTGTCTCAAAGTTTAATAATTATTTTAGATGTTAAACTTGTATACTAAATTTCACCTACGTTGAACGGGGATATCAATTGATAAACTCCGTTCGATAAAAGTTGAAATAAAGACAATTGAACAATGAAAGTATAAAGTTTCTACAAACCATGCTATTGGAATATTTATTACATAAAAATATTCTACCTGCTACTTAATACCTAAATTGGCACCCCTGAAAAATCAACGAAAAGGTAAAGTATTTCCCCAAATATTGTTTTTTGTCTCCGAATCAATAAAAAAATCTCTTAAAACTTATCAGGAAATCAAGTAAAAAAACCAGATTGCCGGATGTAAAAATTTAATTTTAATTCTTACATTTTTTTTTCGGGAAATGTAAATAATTTTAAAAAATTGCCAAAATTGTATCAGCAGAGCAAAATAATTGTTTTTAGTATTATAATTTCTTACTGCCTTCGATATACACTGATTTTTTTCAATAATAAAAGAATCGATACTAGAAGTAAATACGTGAGAAAAATCATCCTGAATAGTATAAAATAATTAACAAGAATTTCTTGATATTTAATTTTGAAATATGATTTTCGGGTGACAATGCGACACTATATTGAATACTGTTCTAAAATATTTCCAAAGTTCAGTAAATTATGCCAGATATGCAAAATAAACGTTTTTAAAACGACAGTTTCTTGCCTTTTCTGATAATTTATTGATTTTTTTCCTTCAATCGTAAACATGATACTTTATACAAATGCATGGAAAAGCATAAAATATTTAACAATGAAAATTCTTCTATATTAGATTTTAAAATTTGGTTTTAGGGATACAATGACTATTTGTATGCTAAATAGAACACCACAGAAACGCATGCACAAGTCCAAATAGTTCTTTCTGTAATTGTAAAAAGAACTCATAGTTAAATAAATAACCATTTGAAAATTCACTATTTTGCACTTTCTTAATTTGGCATGAATTCAACCTCCAATCATTACTATGTCGTTTACTAAAAAATTATATAATGAATGCTTAATTTTTATTACCATTGTATATAGTTTCCGAAGATAAATATATAAAACAAAATATGTCAATATAAATAAAAATTATGATGACATATTATGATGTATTATTTCCATTGTTCTAATGTTGTATGGAAATCCTTGAAACTTTCTACGAAAAAATAAAACTATTCGTCTGCTATACATATCATATTTGTTTCTCCGTATCATAAAAAAACATCAGAAATATATTCATAAGTCTATTTTTGTCTTCCTACATTTTTATGGGACTTTTTTATTTGTTGGCGATAAAAAAAAACCCACTTGTCATGTTGGCGATGAAGTAAGCCTGGTAACCCTAATCCTCTAGACCGTAAACATTTACTATCTCTCCTGCCTTTTCAAAACCAACATTTCTTAGATTTTTTTTATGCCAACATCGGATCTCATCCTGTATTCTTTCCATTTTCCGCTAGAATTTGGTTTTGGTTGTTTATAGTTTATCTTCCACTATGCTCTGTGCGATCATCTAGTTTATTTATTTATTTCTTCTTGTAATATTTATTTCGAGAAGTTTCTTATTTTTTGCGCCTTTTCTCGCCAAGTCCCACTTTTACGTTGCAGTAAAAACGTGTGTTTCGACGTCTCCGTGCTGTAAATACATACGCATGCTTATTACATCTGGTTCTGGATTTTTTGTATTTATTTCGTAACTTTTTTCCCCTCGCGGTGATGTTCATTTTCTTCGTGTAAGTAGTAAAAACTTCCGAGAAACAAGTGTCGTACGTGGTGGTGTAAAAAAAAGTAGAGACGGAAATTGCTCCTTTTTTGTTTGTTATTCTTGTTTTAATGTTACCTGCTTTGGAAATGAAGAATAAAAAAACAGGTGACTTATAAAAAGGATTTTTTTTTGTAGTTTTAAATTTGAAGCAAATCAATATGAAATTAAAAGAAATTGATATTTTTGTACAAAGAATGTATTAATCTCGCTATATTTGAAAAGTGTTTAGCGCATTGAACGGTTAAAGATTTAATCAAATATATACAGAACAACACATTTTTTTTGTAAATTTTAAGTGTTTATTACTCATAACAGACAATATTTTACAATCATATCCATAAATTGAGGCAAATTCAGAGTTACGTGGAAATGGAACTCTAAAATACATAAATCAACAATAAAATAGCTACATTAATCTTCAAAAATTCTACGTAAACTGTAGAAAGTCAACAAATAACACAGATAGTACGTCACAATGACGAGAGGGTAAGAGAGTGATGTATAAGGAATACAGGCAAAGAAATAAAATTGTTCTAAAATTGTTATAAGCCTTTCAGTGCAATTACCGCATACTTATAATACAAGGAAGCATTTGGAGGATTTTTTACGTGGAAGAATTATCGACCACCTGCAATTTGTGCGTACCCCAGCTGGAAGTATTCGAGGAACTAGGAATCGACCAGCTTGTCATCTCCACGCTTTGGCAATGATTCCAAGATGATGTTAATGTGAGTAGGCATTACAGCACAGGTCCCCTCGAGTTATAACGCCGAATGAGGACCGGTATTTGACACTTACTGCCAAAAGAAACAGACAGAGCTAAGCAACCTGTCTTGTCAACTCTCTTCAGACACTTTTAAAGACATATTGTGTACAGACGCTTAAGGCAGATTGATCTGTATGCTTGTAGGTCTATCAGATGTATCAGTGAGTTCCACTAAGTGTAGGCCTATCACTTACTGGAACTCACTGTCACCTGTGATTAGCTTGGAATAGAATGTGTATTGTGGACACCGCAACAGTGGGCTTGTGTGATATTTTCCGACGAGTCCAGGTTTTTCTTTCAGTATGATTCTCGCCAGACTTTCATATGGATAGCGCCAAGTATCCTTACCACCCAGGTATCCGTTACATCATTGGACGATGCCGTTACGGTGGTGCATGATTACTCGTTTGGGGAGACATTATTCTGGGTTCCGGAACAGACCTGCATGTTCAAATTGGATCTATGACAAGCCAAATCTATCGAGTCGTCATTCTAGAACAACATGTACCTTTGTTTCGGGGGTCCATTGGTGCAGAATTTCAGTTTAGGGATGACAATGCCCGTTCTCACCATGCAAAGATCGTAAACGAATGCCTTCGGACTGATGATATAACCCGTATGGGCTGGCCAACATTCTTACCGGACTTGAAACCAGTAGAGCATGTGTGGATCATGCTTGGCCGATGAGTTGCAGCCCATCAACCACCTGCTGCATGCCTGCTTGAACTTCAGAGAGCCTTGCTGGGTGATTGGTGTAATATTCCCCAAGATCAGATCAATAATTTGATACTCAGCATGCCTAGGCATTGTATGAATAGTATTGCATCGTCTGGGAGATATACTATGTATTGCTCATCATACCAACCATGTAATATTGGTTTTTGTAAATAAGATTTGTTTTGTAATTTGCACCAGGGAGCAAAAATTCGTAATTTTTTTAATAACAGGAAACATATTGCATCTTCTTTACTCTTGACCATTCATATAAAATAAACTTTACAATAAGTCACATTTGTTTCGATTCTGAATCTTTCTTTTCCTGAGCGTGCATTATCTTTAATTTATGGTCATTAATGTAGTACCAGTTATACTAATGAATGATAAAAAAACCCATAGCACATTCTTTGCAATAATAGTGTTTATTTCACCCATTTTTAAATCTTTTTTTTTACAATTAAAAAATGTCATAGAGGTTTATCGAACCATTAATTTATTCCTCAAATCTATCAGTACTTTGACGATAACAATATTTATAAAAATGATTATATTCTCTTTACAGCTATTATTTATTTAATAGACTTATATTGCAATGACGTTTCTATATAGGGAGATTCAAAAGTCCGTTAACGTTTGAAATAATGATATGACCTTTATGGCAAAAATTAAACATGCAAGAAGTTATTAACAGACAAATAGCTGTTGTCGAGGGATAATGTAGTGAAGAGAAAAATTACGTGGGGTGAGAAATTGTATTATCTCTATCTCTGTATTATCTCTATTACCTGTATTATCTCTAATGAGGTCAGACTATCTCAGTAGACTTGTAACTTCAGGTAATCCCACAAAAAATAATCACATAATTGAGATCTAGGAAGCAAAGCATGACGGAAGTGACGTTTCTGCATGCGATGTTAAACACAAAAGATCTATCCCATGCGTAGCTTTGTTAAGTAGAAAGCCATGTTGCATAAAATCCGTATCTTCAAACAGAGGATATCAACCAGGCAAAAGATAATGTGATTCTGTAACATTTTTTCTTTGCTTTTAAAAAAGTCCTATGATATTTCAAGAAAGTTTGCAAATTGTTATATCTCTACCTATATTATTTTGGGAATAATAGAATTTTTAAATGTTAACGGACTTCTGAATCACCTGGTACAACAAGAATATTACTCAGCAATAGTAAATAATTTATTCTATAGTGTTGTCAATATTTTGCCTATAGTCACACATATACACTACAGGAAAATAAAAGCGTTCTTTTTTGGAATAGTAAAATTCATAGTGTTCATATCTGTCAATATTTCAGTGATATTTACAAATAACTGAATAGTGACAGTGCTCTTATTATGCTAATAAAAACTGATAATGATGTCAATCCAAATGTGACCATTAATTCGAGAAACCGGTTGGAATTGGTATTGCTTGGAATGGAAGAAATGAATATCCAATCTGTGGTAATTTCTTTTCAGTCCATTTTTATCCAGCTATTTGAAATGGCGATCACCAAAGTCAGCTGAGGAGAAATTCTTGTTCTGAATTCATTTAAGAATCAACCGAGAGGGTGAATGAAGTTGATGGGAAACGATCACTGAGTAGTCTTAATGGATAAGCAGGACGTGGAGTGTTACCATTCCATTGGTGTACTAACAAAAAATACTTATTTATTAAATCTACCATATCTCAGGTTGCGCAATATCGTTCAATAAAAAACAATTTAATTGTATCATTTTATATTCAGAACTATTGAACAATATTGCGAAGACTGTTTAATAATATACATTATTGAATATTAACTGCGTGCTACTGAAGATTAAGGAGACTTTTATAGCCTAATTATCTAAACAGGGTGATAAAATTTTAAATATATCTTTCAAATCATTTTAATGGGTCTGGATAGCCTAATAGGTAGGGCGTTGGATTAGAATTCCTTAACTGAGAGTTCGAAGCCGCCAGCCGAAGACTCCATATATGAGGTGGCTGGATCACGTTAGATCTGTCTTGGTCACAAAGTCCTCCATATCGAGAGTAATACCACTGAGGTTAGCGTTCTCTGTTCAAGATCTAAATTATGATCTGTGGTTGAAGGAATGAAATGCATAAATGAAGTCCTCCCCGTAAAAAGGGTTTGTGACTACTTGTGTGTGAGCTAGAAATCAGACTTTTGTCTTCGGGTGCTCAGGGGTTCATACTCACAAAAGCTACAGCAACTTTCTTAACTTTGTAAAGTGGAACACAAGAGCAACAGCAAGAAGATCATTTTGTTACGTTTTTAATGTAATGGTTTCGGATTGAATGGACTTTACTTGAGGACAGCACAAACAAATTTATTTACAGGTAATTACAGAATAATTTGATAAAGTAAAACTTCGGATAAAATCAATCCAGCAGTTGACATTCACTAAGAGCGTAAATACAAGCCTTACGCACAATAAACACAGATTGCAAAACAGCTATCGTATAGCATAGCAAACAGTAAATCACAGCGAGTTCAGTTATACAACGTTAACAGCAACTTAAACACAGCTCACTAATAAAAAGCGAGAAAAATAACCATCTCATACGAGTTGCTACTCCTTCTGAGAGGAATTCTCTGCCAAGTTGCGGCAACCCGTCCCTTATATAACTGAGCGAGCGAGCACCCGAAGAAACGCGGTGCACCGGTCTGGCGGCTACCGGAATATTCCCCTCGCCAAATCAACTCGGCTGACGCCAAGTTCTTCGCCAGCCGTCGCCAACACCTTCATCGGCACACTTTCGCGGCGTTCGCCCGCTTGTAACAACTTTAATGAAAAAGTCTATGGATGATAGATAAAGAAATTTTCATTGGTACTCATTTTAGAACAAAAAAATAAATAAAGGCATAATGAAATTATTATAATCATGGCACTAACAATTTAGATTATATAGAAGAAGGATTGCAAGTAAAAATCTAATTCAAACACCATTAAATAATAATTTATTCACACCTTAATATCTATTAATTGCCAAATGTAATCAGTTACATTACGTGGTACCAATGATAAAGATTTTAACATGGAGATGTTTCCCTAAAATTGATAGGAATTGCTTAGTTTACTTATGTAATACTTGCTGCATGGAAAATTTAAGAATGAGAGGATTTAATTCGGATAAAATATTTACACGATTTTAATTTGGGGGGGGGGAATTAAGATCCGATATGAAAATTTGTAACTTTTATGCAAATAACGTTGCTCTAAATAAAACTGCAAAATTTTGTCTGCTCAAATTTCCCGAAATTTTGGAGAGATTTATGCCTGTGTGTCAGTAACTTAACAAGTATAGTTGAAATTAATCAATTTTCATTCTTGTTGTTGTCATTTAACAATCAAACCTCTGCGATTTGAATTGATTCCTTTTAACTGCCAATATTTTATTGAGATCTATAAATGTAGATAGATCATCAAAAGGAATAGAGTATTTATAATTAATATATTTATTTGGCAGATATATTTAATGTATATAATGCGTAAAGTATTTACAGATATATGTAACGAAAAAATTAAATCAACTATATTGTACTACAAATTATCTGTTATGTTATGATTTGGATTTGCTTTATTTTATATCGTCTGAACAAAATTCGATTCATATTACGATAATAAAAGGTAAACGAAAAACTAGATACTTTATCTGTACTCAACTAATCACTTTTGGCGACAACTTTGTTCGCTACAATTCTGTATATATATATATATATATATATATATATATATATATATATATATATATTCAATCTTTCATATAATACTTTTTATTCATCAATTCAAGTTTAAATACATTTTTTAAACTTGTAGTGGATGAAATTTGATATTAATGCCAGAATTTTTCAAATGTTAATTCATTAAAAATAAAATTAAGGACGTTTATAATATTTTATATGTGAACAGTTCGGTTTCGAACCAACAGATGCCGCCAAGACAATTCTACACAATTTTCATTCATTCCTACTGTTAATTGAAATTACTAGGAATTGACTTTAAAAAATTTATATTACTTGCTGAATTTCAGTTTGATATTTGATTTGGCTGAAATACAAGAATTTGAATTAGCATTATTCTAGAAACTATTATGGGTGTAAATTAAAAGATATATATAAATATACTACAAAATAAAATTGGAAGTGAAAGTTTCATTTTTGAATTAATGATCAAAGGAGGCTATTTTCTTTAAATTCAAATTTTAATGTTTGCAAAGGCGCTTGATTAAATAATTTGATGAAGGAGTTTGAATTTTATTGTGGAATTGAAAATTGTAAAAGATTGTACATTAAATTTAATTTTAAAAAAATACGAAACATAAAGGTAAAATTTTTAGAAATGAAACTGGTATAAATCAAAATTTAATTTTAAAAATTTAAGGTAACCTTAAAAATCCTTTTTGTGGAATAAATAGTTTTAGAATATATAATCATTAATTTCCATAAGGAAACGTATCAATTACACTTATTTTCTTACTCTATTTAATTTTCTTCTGGACGTCTTTTTCATAATTTTTTTTCATTATCTTTTTCTCTGGAACTGGTCATCGATTTCTTCATGACACGGGAAACCATATTCAAAGCATTTCTAAAAAAAAATATTGCAAGTTCATGCATTAGTTAAATGATGGATTAAATGTAGGTGTAAAAATGTTCAATGGAGCAACCTAAAACATTCATATAAAAACGTGTTCAGCTCCTGCTGTGGACATAACATAACGCCATCCTGTGCCCTTGGTGCCTATAACGCTAGGTTATTTAACCAGTTGGATGAGCACAAGATGGGAAAAAAAGGGGGGATCTGCACTTTTGATTGACTTTTTAAGTTATAATTTTCGTTGATTATCACAAGGGGAATTCTTGTCTAACTATTGTAGGTCTTGAAGAGGTCTTGGTATATGAATGTGGTTTACAATGGAGTTGATTTTGCCGCGTGAAAGAGCATTTGATGCAACTCTCCTGTACCATTCTTCTTCCAGACTCCTTTCTGGCTTTCTCATGTGCCATGAGAGAGTGAGTAGGCATTCTGTGACAATAGTGAATTGGAGATCCTATCACCCCACAGCCACAGCAAGGAGAGTTGGCTAGATGGAATCTGTAAAGGTATGTCGGGAATGGGCCGTGTCCGGTGAAGAAAAGAACATTCGCTCTGTCCCAGTTGTCAGCGTAGAGAGAAACTTTTAGTATTATGTTATATGTGGAACGACCTGTTTCGTCTTCTTCCCATTCCTTTTGCCATCTTGTCATCATATCGATTTGGAAGGTGTTCTTCAGTGGAGATCTTGGAAGCTTCATTAGATTCCGATATTCATTCGCACTAGCCGCTGTTTTGGCTAGTTTGTCCACTTCTTCATTCCCTTCATAGCCTTCATGTGCCTTGATCCATGAAATTTGAATATGAGGATTTTCAAGAAGAAGGGTGAAGGTATCTCTTGCTAATTGGCTATTGGATTTTGAAGAGTTTGAGGTTTGTGTAATTGCTTTATTATCGGCATAAATAGTGATTGGATCAGATGAAGGAAGAGAGGTTGCGTAATTCACTGCTCTATTGAGTGCTAGGAGCTCAGCTTGGAAGACCGTGTTTTCTTTCAATAGGCTGGTTGACCACTGGTGTATAGTGACTGCATCCTGCATGACAGAAAATGCCGCCCCAACTCCTGTTGAGGATTTTGACCCATCCGTATATATTCCGAGTCTCCTGCTGTGAACATTCGACAATAAGTATGAGCAATTTTTATGATAGGTATCTTACCGTTGTATTAAGAAATAGATTGTTAGGTTATAACTAATAAATGTCTGATTAGCAGTAAATGTAATAAACACTATAATAAAACAAAATCAAGCCATCCTTATCTAATGAGAAACTGGAATGAATGGCCCTCCGCCGTGAATAGTAATATGGGCACTTGGTCAGTTAAACCTTAAATTCATGGATTTTTATTTTTAAAGTATATTTGAAATGGGTGTAGTTAAAGGAAAAATATAAAAAAATGCATTTAAGATTCTTTTAACTAAAAAAAACCAAATTGATGCATTTCTACATCATCATGTACAATCACTCCTTGATTTCTACAAACTTACGAAATATTATTCTTTAATCTACTCCTAGTTTCTATCCAAAAAATTATATTCCTTTTTTTAATCACTTTTTATACAATTAATCGTAGTTGTACTCAGAACAATGAAAATAGTCGACTATAAAAAATAAACTATCAAAAGATTCTAGTGGTTAACGGAAACAATAAAATAATTTTATTAAAATTAAAAACATTATGAAAAGGTTTTTGCATAAAGACATATGATGTTTTAAACCTTCAATGCAGATTTAAAAGGCTAAAAAAATCGAACCCATTTATATTCTACTCCTCCCTTAAGAAGTATGACTTTTTATGAAATGAATTCAATCACAATTACACTTCCGTTGCTTTATTTCCACGGCAGAAAGAACACATTTACTTATTTCGCAATTTCTTATTATCATATATATGATATCCTCGAGGGATAAGAAAAATATAATAAAGCGAACTTTTGATTCTAGTGTAATTTTATGATTTTCCGAAAATAAGATGAATAACAGCAGTGGTACAAATAGCGAGAAAATGTTTTGCCTCTTTTGATATGTAAATATTTCGCCCGTTATGTTTTTCTGTATTTGGCGATGGACCAAACCAACAGAGAAACTATGATTTGTTGGATTGGTAAAACTCTTAACTATTTCTTTTCTCTTCTAGAATAAATACCATTAACTTAATAATATTTCTTGTTTTTACCAAACCTCATTTTAATCTTTTGTGTTATTTGAAATAAGAATTATGCATGATGTTTTTTGCGTTACTATGTGTAAAATAAACATAAAATATTCATAAAGGAATTGCATTTTAACTTTAATTTGTTTTTAATCAAGTTTTGTTTGGAATTTAATCATGGGTATCCGTAACCAAACAAAACCCACTCAAAATTAAAATTTCGTTAGTTTTCCTACGAAAATAAGTTAAAATCTAATGCATTTTTTTGTTCAAATTGATCATAATAATTTCTCAATATATTCTACAGTTCTTGCAGAATTGCATTATACTTATATAAAGACACTCTATAATTATTTTTACTTTTAAAAATAGGGGAAAAATAGAAAATTTCATGTTTTTATTAATCTTACCAATATTCAAAGAGCTTAGTTTTTAATTTATGAGATAAATGATATATTTCTTATACTATTTACAAGGTGGATTAAAAATCATTTGATAAGCTTCCAAACTAGATTTTTTTTTGCTTTTTGCCTCTTTTTAACCTCCCCTTAAAAAGCAATTTAAAAAAAAAACGCTTGGTATTTAATTAATATATTTTGATTTCATAGGTATTTTTATTAAATGTATATTATGCAAAAATTCAAAGATATAACTAATTTTCAGAATGTTGTAAAAAAAATAGTTTCAATTATAGTCGCATATTTTAAAGAGCAAAAAATATATACTCATCGACAAAAAATTCAAAGTAATTCAAAACATTTGCCCCGATTATAAATGACTATATATGCCTTGTAAATATCTGAGGGAAAAACATTTTGAACATAACATAGAAAAAAGTTTGAATCTATGTTTGTGTACAGAACTATTGCTATATATGATAACTCTTAATCTCACGTACACTACTCAGGACTTCGTTCACGTATACTGATATTTCTGGGTAACACTTGTACTAACTGAAGAGTACTACATTTCATGATAGGCACTGAAATATGTCTGCGACTATTGTTACTGCCTGGTAACAATGGCACTATCCTTCACAGATACCGATGATTCTTGGTCATGCTTGCCCCATTCATAAAATAATATATTTCACGATAGATTCTGTAATATGTTTACGTAGCTTGAAGTTTTGTTTGTGTACAGCACAATTGACCTATACGAATCACTTACAACACTCAGGACTTCGCCCAAGAACACGTATACTTCTTGGTAAAACTTGTACCAATCGAAGAGTATTGCCTTTCATGATATACTCTTTGAAATATGTCTACGACTGTTATTACTTCCTGGCGACACTTTCACTATTCTTGTAGTAATGTATTGCACTCTAGAAATTTTGACGTATCTTCCCAGTTATCGATGTTTCTTGGTCATTCTTGCTCCAAGATCGTCGAAAGCAATTTACATAGATTCTTTGAAGTATGTCTACGGCTATTTGTATCTCTTGTTAACACTTGCCTATTGATGTGGTATGAATGTCACCCTGATGTATCTTCACGGTGTGAAGAAGTTGTAAAACTTCTCTCCCTTTCTAAGAGATACATGTTTGAACATTATTACCTCTGTCCAGCGGTGTTGCTCCTTTGTGATTCTCCTCCTTTGATGATACCTTCTGGAATTGAATAGAGTCCAGATAATGGATCACACAAGCGTTTGACAGCCCTATGAAGAGAGAAATCATGTCGCAAACTCCAGATGTAAATATTTCCTTATGGGACCATCTGGACTTGAATAGAGTCCGGATAATGAACCACACATGCGTTTTACGGCCCTCTGAAGAAAGAAATCGGACTAAAACCTCCAGATGTGAATATTTCCCTATTGTGGAGGGGCTGCTAAGAGGTTGGATGATTAGTAAATATTCCTATGGTTAACTGCTGACCACTGGGGATATTTCTGAAGAATTAATGGATGATCGACATTTCCAGCGCACCAATACGAAAATGAGAGGTGGAGTTTGACCGTGTTTAAAATGGAAGGTTTGAAAGGAAGAGACGACGAGAGGAGCCGAGAGAAGAGCTGAGATCTGACTATCTGAAGACCTGAACTAAAGAGCTGGACAGCTGAAGAGATACCACATGATCTCGAGGTCTACAGGGGAACTTTTTTGAAAGAAGTCTCGAGTTTTGATTAAAGATCTGCCGGGGTTATATCCGTAGATTCCTTGAGCTACTACTGTAGTAGCCGGATACGCTAACTGTATGTTAGTTTCCTTTTATCAGTCGTGGAATTGTTAATCCAGATGTAAATATTTCCCAGCATATTAACCTAGACGAGGACGAGTTGTCTTTTATTGTATATAAGCTGTAAATAAAACATTTGTGTTTAAATGCTACCCGTTTATTTGATCGATCACGATCAAATCAATAGAATGGTCATTGGTACTTCTTGGTCATTATTCTTAGTGTATCATTCGCATGGTAGTGCATTTCACCTCAGCTTCTCTAAAGCGCTTTGATAATACTTACACAATCCGTGTGGTAATGCGTTTTATTCCTGACACATGTTTATAGTCCTGACACATGTTACAGTTACGGGAATCCTGACACATGTTTACAGTTATTGATAGTTCTAGGTCATACTTGGTCTATTCGTGAAAACATACTAAACAGCGTGAAGCATGCTCAATTACAGTCTTCTTGTTTGTTATTTGCTTATCCCTCACTTGAGTATCAAAATATTTTGGCATCTTACTTTTATCATTGGATCTTTGTTTCATTTGAATATGCCTTAGTTTTTGTTTTAAATCCAGTTTTGCGTGCTACAGTGAAAAAAAAGTTGACAGTAGCATCGAGAAAAGTTTACGGGATTCTGAAATTGATTGTCAGTCTTAAATTGAGTGTGTGACAAAAATGAAAGGACACATAAGCAATTTTCCCAAACCAAAATTTTCGGTTTCCTTCTTATCAAATTAATGCATGCATGTTGCCCATATCATCAAAAGAAATATAATTATCATTTGTAATGCTATATAGGACAATTATCACCTACCAAAACAAAACTGTGACATTTTAACTGTCACGAAAACATCGATGTCCCGCGGACCAATATAAATTACATCGTAAGAAATTCAGCACAACAGAGAATTTGCTAATATTTGTGTGTATTACCCACTGTTTTTCAATCGTTTTCACAAAAATACTATGTGTCTTCATAATTAGTGGAACTTTGGTGAGAATTGTTGTATAATTGCTTTCTAGCAATTAGGACAAAATATTACGCCAAATATAATCTATTTTTCGCCAAATATAATCTATTTTTCTACTTATATCATTCAAAATTTAAAAGTGTATCATTATATCATTCTAGAAATTTAAAATAAATATAAATTATAAAATTTATATTTATTTAATAAGGAAGTTTTCAATTGAGATATGAAAGGATAAGGTTTTATTGATCTGATCAATTTATATGAATGTTAGCTCTCCTTCTTTATCTTGCTATGCACGATTTCAGCATCAAAAATCCGTTGTCATAAAAATAATGCTACTAGTAAAAGCAGAAACTTTCAATTCTAATCTATAACAAACAATCATTGTAACTTTCCCCTTATCCAATTGCAAAAATCTACAATTCCTAAGAAATTAAACTTTAAATCCAACTTCAAAGCGTTACAAAATCCTATTTCAAATTCACTTCTCCAAATCGGATGCATTTTCTCCAGTTTTATTTAATATCCTGGTATATAGCATAACCTGAAGTAATTGTAAAATTCAGTTACAGATTTGAAAGAGCGCTTTCTGGGGGGAAGAAGTCAAATTTCGGAGAGAGAGAGGATACCCAACAGAAGTGTGTGGAGCGAGAAAATTTGATAAAGTGGAAGTAAGAGATATCTCTACAATATATATATCCATCCTTTCTTCTGTCAAGAAAGTCGGCAGTCGAGACATATGTAGGGTGGGTGCGAGGCATACGTTTCATCGACCGTAAGCTGCGCGTTTTTCCACTCGGCCCGGGCCTCCACAATTGGCGCGATATCGCTCCGGTTTTTCAATAGTTTTAAGGTGCCTTTAAACAATTTATAATGAGTCAATTTTTTTCCATGTGGAATAAAAGTGTGTTTAGAGTATCCGACTGGATTCAGAACTTTTTTCAATTTCTACTATTAGTTCACACTCTCCCTATGTATATTTATATATCTTGTTCAAAATTTCAATCGCTAATAAAGTACTTTCTATTCATCCACTCAAGTTCAGATAACTTTTTTAAAAACTTATAGTGAATGACACTTGATATAAATGAAGTTTTTTCAAATATTATTTCATTAATCATTCCTTCAATTTATATTAATAGTTTACTCTCCACCATATATATATATATATATATATATATATATATATATATATATATATA
>JAOUZG010042375.1:407073-433590 GCA_026289955.1 Argiope argentata
CATTATTATGTAAGTGTTATGCATCATTATTATGTAAGTGTTATGCATCATTATTATGTAAGTGTTATGTAACATTATTATGTAAGTTACTTATACTTATAAAGTACATATAAGTATATTAGATATTGTTATAATTGTGTAAGACATTATTATGTAAATGTAATAAATAATGTATGACATTATTATATAAGTGTATTAAATAGTGTATGATATTATTATATAAGTGAACCTCATAAATACTGATCTATGTAAGTGAACTTCATTTATAGTCTGTGTATTTTCTGTAGGCAGTTCATGGTTTGCATTTTCTAGCTCATTAATAGCAGTATGTCTAGCAACGCTGAGGCAGACAACAGTATCATTTTTATACAGCTGTTAAGGTAATTTCTATAGCTTTTTGCTTTATATTTTGTTCAAGATTGTTATGGTTTGTTCGGGATTGTGGATTCATTTACCTTTGCATTGTAGGTGTGAGTGGTATTGTTGAGTGATACAACAACGGGGTAGAAAATATTACCTTGAATCACTTACAGAACATACAGAGACTCTAACTGATGATTATTCAGCAAATGTATCTTCGAACATGCTTTGAGAATTCTCAGAAAACTTCTTTGTTCTTTAAAGCCGTCTAAATGAACTTCTTTAAAGAATAAAATATCAGGTATTTACATTTCACCAATTTAACTACATTTGCCAAAATGCGTAAGAATTTCACTGTGATGTACAAACTTTTCGGTCTTCCACTGTAGTGTTTTTGAACAGCTGTTTATGACCTTTCAGTATCAATTGAGTTAATAAATTAGAATTGTTTCAGAAAATAATCAGCATTTATAAATTGGATATTTTAATGATTATCAAAAAATTTAACTGCCTTTATACTGATAGTATTGAATATAAATTATCATTATTTAAGTTTAGAATTCAATGAAGTTAATTCAGAAAACATTATTATATCATGACAGATGAAACTGAGCGTTTTATCTTACATCTAACTATATGTTGTCTGACAATTAGTTCTATTATTTCGTTTTTTTTTCAAAGCGTGCAAAAGGTTTTAAACCTAGACAAACTATTTTTTGCTCATGAAATTGTTTCTCCAATAATTTGTTATTCATATGGACATATGAAACAGCTATAGCTTCTACGTAAGGTATCGGCTCTGATCAAGAGCCGATAAATGTTTCCTAAACGATTACAGATAGACATAAATTTTTAAAGGGCTCTTTATATTCATAGATTTGAAAAATGGAAAATTCTTAATAGTCATAGATTTTTAAATGGGAAATTCTTTATAACCATAAATTTTGAAATGGAAAATTCTTAATAGTCATAGATTTTTAAATGGAAAATTCTTTATAACCATAGATTTTTAAATGGAAAATTCTTTATAGTCATAGATTTTTAAATGGAAAATTCTTTATAGCCATAGATTTTTAAATGGAAAATTCTTTATAGCCATAGATTTTTAAATGGAAAATTCTTTATAGAAATATATTTTCTAATTGAAAAGTTTTTTATATGACATAAACGACTCTAATTTATTCCATTTCATTCGATTGATGTTTTTCTGAAAAAATTGTGAGGTATGAATTTTCAAACAATATCTGATGTAATCAATCATATTTAATAAAAAAGCTTGTTTCATAAGAAATTGAAACATTAAACATTTCTAAATAAATAAATAAATAAAATATAAAATTAAAAATATGTATATGTTTATATTTATATAAAGTTTATAATTGTATAAAGAATACAATGAAATAAAGATTGAAGAGTCTTTTTAACTGAATTCTATACAGAAAGGACTAACAAGGTTATAATCATTAAAATTTTATCATATCTTCCAACGATTCTATTTATCTAACAAGCCAAAACCATGGCGACTTAGCGAGATTCTGAAATTAACTTTAATCCTTAGAGAATTAGAAAGCTGCTTTGGCACGGCTTAATCATCTCCAAAGATACCACTATATCTTTCAGAATACTTTAATGCACAATTCCCATTTCATTTCATTATTTCATCGTGATTTTACATTTTATAATTGGAGGTTTCTAAGAAAATTTCTTTATTTAAGTTGTGGAAAGGATTTTCAAATTTAGATTCATCTAAAGATTACTGATTCGTGAATGGAAACTTGATCAATTCAATGTGCGTGTTTAAGTTTGGCTCCAGTGGGATTATTTGTTAGTATCCAATGAAATACTATCATTAAATATTTTTCGGCGTCCTCCACGAGAACTCAAATGAATGGAAATGGAAAATGATTGGGATTAAAATGGAAAATTAACATCATTAACTAATTAAATTGCGGATTACAAAATAGGAAATTTATTGAGATATTTGAAATAACTGAAGTAATTTTCTTCTATGAGTGTTGAAGTAATGATTTTACAAATTGGCTGATTTTATTAGACAGTACTGCACAAATTAATTGGAACATGCTTCATTAGTATTCAATAAAACCACAAAAATCGTAATTAATTCCACAAAATTCGTGCTTTCAAAAGGACTTGAAAGTTTTCAGTAGCTTTATTTGCTATGAAGTGATTGTTATTCTAGATTAATGTTAATTGATGTATCTATGTGAGCATCATGTACAGTATTTTCAAGTGAGTTGCATTTTAACTGCTGTTAAAAGTGTTCGAATGGAGCGGATTATCAGGTTCTAAAGTAAAATAAGAAGGAGCGGTTTCCTTAAGTCATGATTAGTTTTATTTGAGGACTTTAGTCTTGATTAACGTTAATTGATGTGTCTATGTGATCATCATTTACACGTGATCATTTTCACATGAGTTGGATTTCAGCTGCTGTTAAAAGTGGCCGAATGGTGCAAATTATCTGGTTTTCAAGCGCATGGAGGAAAACTAGGAGTGATCTCCTTCTCTTTTGATTAGTTTTAGATGATGACTTTAGTCTTTATTAATGTTAATTGATGTGTCTATATAATCATAATTTTACAGTATTTTCACGTGAGTTGCATTTCAATTGCTGTTGAAAGGGGTCGTATGGTGCTCTCTCAAGAGCATGGAGAAAGAGCCAGCAGGAGTTGTCTCCTTCTGTTTTGATTAGTTTTAGTTGATGACTACTGTCTTGATTAATGTTAATTGATCTGTCTATGCGATCAGCATGTGCAGTATTTTCAAGTGAATTGCATTTCAGCTGCTGTTGAAAGTGGTCGAATGGAGCGTTCTCAAGTGCGTGGAGGAAAATCGGAAGGAATGGTCTCCTTCTATCTTGAATAGCTTTAGTTGATGACTTTAATTTTGATCATTGTTAATTGATGTGTCTATGTGAGCTTCATGTACAGTATTTACAAGGGAGTTACATTTCTGCTCCTATTAAAAGTGTTCGAATAGAGCCGATTACCTGGTTCTCAATTTCATGGAGAAAACCCAGAAGTAGTGGTCTCCTTCTGTCTTGATTAGTTTTAGTTGGTGACTGTGGATACTAACGTAAGACAACACCTCAGAAAGGAAAATTTCTTGCACGAAATAGTAAAATGCATTCTTAATTTAAATCCGAACTTAAAAATTCGAAAAACTTTCCTCTGTCTGCGAAACTGCCATCTACTTCAAACAAAAATATTATGTTTTCACACATATATATTGTTGGCTTTAATCTAGCGTATTCATTGAATCAATGACAAGAATAGCTTTTAGGGGCCCGTTTCTTCTAGAAATTAACCCTCAAAGTTTAAATACAAAAACAACTGCGGATGCTGTCACAGAATTGACACCTGAAATGAATAGAAAAGTTTGTATCCGACCAGTAAAGATCCATCACAGATTGTACAAGACTCGATTAAAGTTGCATTTAGTGATTAGAGAAAACACTACAAGTTTCCATCAACATTCCATCAATTGTACAAGACTCGATTAAAGTTGCATTTAGTGAGTAGCGAAAACACAACAAGAGTTTTCATGAACATTCCATCAATTGTACAAGAGATGGTTAAAGTTGCATTTAGTGATTAGCGAAAACACAACAAGAATTTCCATCAACATTCCATCAATTGTACAAGACTCGATTAAAGTTACATTTAGTGATTAGAAAAACAAGAGTTTCCCTCAACATTTCATCAATTGTACAAGACTCGATTAAAGTTGCATTTAGTTATTAGAGAAAACATAACAAGAGTTTCCATCAATTGTACAAGACTTGGTTAAAGTTGCATTTAGTGTTAGCGAAAACACAACAAGAGTTTTCATCAACATTCCATCAATTGTACTAGACCCGATTAAAGTTGTATTTAGTGATTAGAGAAAACACAAGAGTTTCCATCAATATTCGCCAGCTGAAGTGCTAAATAGTGGGTTATAAGTGCTTTAAGTGCCAGTCTAAAAGGGCATTAGACAAAACATTACCAAGTTTATAGCACTTTTGGGAATGAAATTTGATGAGGAAAGCGGAAAATAATCATATTAGGACTGCAATACAAAATGTTTCCGCAATACCATAGAATAAACTAATATTTCAACAAATAACTATAATTTTACAAATATTGATGTAACTACGAATATAAAAGTATACTCTAGAGAATGTTACTCAAAATGATACACTCCAAATGTACTATAATATAATTTGTTACAGAACTTTAAACTACCGTTGCACAATGAGAAAAATTTAAGTTATGACCTATAATTTTAAAGGAATATATCGAAATTTTTCTGAAACTTAAGTTTGGAAGTTAGGATAGCTTATTGAAAATATTATTACAGTTATCCCAAAAGTCGTAAGCTTGTTTATTCTAAAAAATTCTTAACTATTGACTTTTCTGACGAATTGTCAATTTAAATATACTAGTTACGGTTAGGGAAGAATTCTTGAAATATTCCAGTCTGGATAGAGAATTATTTTTATTCGAATAAACAATTTTTACGTTAGCTGCGGGTCATAATAAGGTAAGAGCTTTGGGGTTGGCAGGCAGCCAGGAAGCGCTACACGCCCTTAAAATATACAATTTAAGATATTAAAATAACCCGAAAGAAGCGAAAAGCCATAAAAAATTTCTCGTTTCTTCATCTTGGATGGAATAAAAACTCTTATTTTTCGTAGACGTAGAGAGTATCATACTTTATATTGTTACATGAATAGAATAGTTTTTTTTATTTCATTTTATAGGAACGTTGCATTTTAAGTCTTGTTAAATTTATTTACTTTTAACCTCGTTACCCTTTAGCAATGAATATATATATATATATATATATATATATATAAGAGAGATCTAAGCTTAAATTAAAATGCTGTTGCCAATTTCTTATTTTATAATAATAAATTCTTCTGTGGTGTTTCTCATGCTCTATCACATTCGTTAGCAGCTTTTATATCTTTCTGTGCCGACTTCTTGGCACAGGGGTAGTGCGTCTTCCACGTGATCAGGACGTCGTGGGTTCGAGTCCCGGTTCGGGAATGGTTGTTCTTCCTCTATTCTATCTATGAAGTGTGTGAGTGTACTCCCTGTAAAAAGAGACTGTGCAAGCGACTGTGATGTGGGAGTAGCTAAGACTTAGTCTTGGCCCTAGTTGGCGTTACTTGAAACAAAAGACGTATTCTCGGCTTAAAATAGATGTGTCAGTGAGCTTGTCTATGACAAACGCCATCAGAAATAACAACAACAATCTTTTGTACCCCTTGATCAGTTCTTTATATATGAGTACCACCACAAATCTTCATCTATCCTTCAGCAAAGGAAAATGTATAATTATTCTAAAGGCTTAAACTTAACAAGTAAACCGAATAAGGTCAATAACAAAATTTATATTCTATTTGACATTTTAACCCATGTTTGCTCAAATTCATGTTTTACTATATACTTTAATCCCTGTTTACTCAAATATTGTTATTCTATTTGACATTTCAATCATGTTTTACTATATACTTTAATCCATGTTTTACTATGTACCTTAATTCATGTTTTACTATGTACTTTAATCCATGTTTACTCGAATATTTTTATTCGCTTTGATATTTTAATCCATATTTACTCTAATCTCTCTAATCAATGTTTTACTATGTATTTTAATCCAAGTTTATTCGAATCTCTCTAATCCATGTTTTACTATGCACTTTAATCCATATTTACTTTAATATTTCTATTCTATTCGACATTTTAATCTATGTTTACTCTAATCTCTCTAATGCTTTGTTGCATATTCCGTAATAAAGCTGTTATTCCCTGTCTCCAGCATAAATTTGGATTTTGGATATGTTAGTATTGGCCTTGCATGACACTGGCAAGTAATAATTACGTAAAATTGATCTTTGGTAAGAATGCAACGTTTTTATTGAATCTATCACATTTTAATCTATGTTTACTCTAATCTCTTTAAAGCTTCATTCCACACTCTTTTATAAAATTTTTATTTCGCTTCTCCAGTATACATTTGAATTTTGGATGTGTCGGTATATTGCCTTGCATGATATTGGCAAACAATAAGTACGAAATATTGATCTTTGGCGAGAATTCGGCGTTTTTATTGAATTTATAACATCAATTCTTGTACGAATTGCTTTTGATAAGTAACCTTTGTCATGCAATTGTTCAAGATGAAATCTTTTGGCTATTAATTATTCTCTCTATACCTCCTGAACGAGAAAAAAAACACATTGAATTTGAAATTCACGCACATTTTTTCTATCAGAATGAAACCAAAAATTTTCGCCAAGTTACAACTATAGTCATAAAATCAGATATCAAATTTAAAATATTTAAGTCATTGCGTATTTGATTTACCACGTTTTCATGCTTATGAAAATATCAAATAGATTCCATGCATACGGATAAACATAACATCAAACAGATTAGACAGATTCCATGCAGACATAGCATCAAACAGATCAGAGAGATTCCATACAGACTGATAGACGTAGCATCAAACAAAACAGACAGATTCCCTGCAGACAGATAGACATAAAATCAAACAGATCAGACAGATTCCACGCAGACTGATAGACATAATATCAAACAGATCAGACAGATTACATGCAGATGGATAGACATAGCATCAAACATATCAGGTAGACTCCATACAGACAGATAGACATAACATCAAACAGATCAGACAACTTCCATGTAGACGGACAGAAATATCATCGAACATATCAGACTGATTCCATGTAAACGGATAGATATAGAATCAAACAGATTCCATGCAGACGGATATGCATAACATCAAACATATCAGAGAGATACCATGTTGACGGATATACATAACATCACAATGATCAGGCAGATTTCCTGCAGAGGGATAGACATATCATCAAACAGAAGAGACATAACATCAAAAATGCATTTTATTTTTAGTTCAGGGGAGAGTCTAAAACGTGAAGATTCATTAAAATCTCGACTTAATATTTCGTGGCAATTACTTATTTTCTCACCATATTTCATGTTCGAAGAAGAAAAAGAGGAATACTTTAGTAAATTCTTTATAAAGACAGTTTATTTCTTAAAATCAAAAGAATTTTTCTCTTCTGCATGGAATACTTACTTACATTCTGATGAAATTGACTCGAATCGAAGCGAAGAATCATCTCCATTTTCCCAAAGAGCAGAATTGTTTCAGACAGTGTGCTACGACTTGATAAATGTTATCAATTGGGTAATGCACCAAATCCTTGACAGACCATCATTAGATTTCATCGATTAAGGTGACAAATGGTTCATTCCACTAAGTGAAATCCACTGTATATTAGTGGAAAAATAACGAACTGGGTTTTTTTATTTACTGGACATACTGAAAAAAAAAAGGTTTTAGTAATTGAATCAAATGGTTGATGAGATTTGATTGTGATAATTGAGTAGGATAATTTTAAATTTATGCTTTTAAAATTGTCGTTGCCTTTTTCTCAATTTTTTTTGTTGAAAGTGTATTGATATTTTAACAATAGTTCACTGGAGTGCAATGAAGACCAGATTACGAGGAATGACATAAAAAAAGACCCTCCATTTTTACGTTCTATTATTGATTAGCTCTACAAAATTATAATTGTCCACGTAATTACATTAATTTTTTTTTCATTTCCCTTTATTTACAATTTTTTAATAACGAAGTTTCTTTAAAACTATTCATTAGAGACATTTCTTTGATGAAATTTAGTGCAAAGTATATACAAGGTGTCCATAATTAAATGGCACTACTTTAAAGTTGTCTACAGGCGAAACTATTGCTCAGAAAGTTATGAAATTTTGTATAGGACATAATGAAGGGATGGGAATTTGTTTGAGCACAAAAAAAAGTTTAAAATTTCACCACCAGGGGCAGTTTTTCCAATGAATTACACATTTAACATATTTTTGAAAAATTTAGTAGCAGCAATACATGTTCAACATGACGACCATCATTTTCCGCTACCATCTGGAATCGTAAAAAAGCATGTTCCACAGTTGGCCGTAGTGTGTTCTGGGAAATAGTAAGAATCAGGTAAAGTTTTAAATCAGGTAATATTTTTGGATTATCACGACTTACCAGATGTCTTAAATGTCCCGAAAACCAAAAATCACATGGATTTAGGTCTGGAGACCATGGAGGCCTCAGATCACGAAAGTGACGGTTGATGACACATTCTTCTGTAAATTGATTATGTAGAATGTCAAGATGGAGCTCTTCCACACATTAGCCGTTGTGTAAAGGACTTAGAATGAAGGCAAACCAGGTGAATATGGAGATATTTATTACTTAGGTGACAGTAAAATTCACAGCTCTTTCGTAATCGCAAGAAGAATTATAAATTGACACTCTTCCAATATTTCTTTTTTTCTTGTACTGAATAGCTTTCGTTGACTTTACTTCCTTCTTCACTGTGCGTTTTTCTTTTCCATTTAAAAATCTATTCAGACAAAGATATTATTTTAAAATAGGAAACCAAATCATGATATGAAAAAATTATTAAACAAACATCTCATTTGAGAATAAAGTATATTTTAAAAAATTACAACTTTTTTTTATTTAGTATGCCAGTTAACAAAACCTGTAACCCAATATAGAACAATATTGTTTGATGTTATAGAATACAATATTATGCATCGTTACGCAGTATTATGTGATAATTCGAATATTAAACTGTAGCATTTTATAATTTGTAATATTCGTATGCTACAGGAAACCATTAAAATATAGAAATTTTGATATATGATAATGTACACATTAACTTTGGTGTAGTGGAATTTAGGATACTTTTAAATTTATGGTAATTCTTGCAACTT
Source organism: Argiope argentata (assembly GCA_026289955.1). Lineage (NCBI taxonomy): Eukaryota > Metazoa > Arthropoda > Arachnida > Araneae > Araneidae > Argiope > Argiope argentata. Next base: position 416,280 of record JAOUZG010042375.1, read on the forward strand.
TCTGAGATGACGAGATCATAGTGTATGTTCCATCCTATACTGATTACTTCTTAACTTAACTAATCCTTCAGATATTTGATCAATTGAATGGGTATAGAAGTGAACAAACGGTTACATAAAATTGTTGCCAAATTGAGGGTGGAAAATACGTAAATTAAAATGAAAAATGTATAAAAGCAGTAATAATTATGAGGAAAAATAAAAATAAATATAACCCAAGAACTACATTGCATATTAATAAAATGTAAAACCTGTACAGAAAAAATAATGAAAAATTCCGCAAATATAATAATAAACAACATTTAAAAATGAATATTATTACTACATTTCTAATTAGATTTGAAAAGGTGATTATTTCAGGTAAATAATATATGACATAATGGCATATTTGGACCCTTGGAAGATGATTATCTGCAATTCTCTGGGAATAACAAATGGTATTTCAGTCTTACTGAAATTTCGTATTGTTGCATATTGGCAGCAGATTCTTTTTTCAGGAGGATTTTATTTTGCAAACAAAATAATTCCTTAGTGATTTCAGATTGATTTGTCAATTCTCAGCTCTTAATCAACTAAATATGGCGTGGAAAATATGAATTATCTAGCTAGCTAGAATTATTTTTTCATGTCTTCAAATATACAAACCTCCTACCAATTATAATTCCTATTTCTTCCCTGCAGAATTCTTCATTAAAATTACTACCAAAATTTCACTTTTAACAACCATTCATCAGTTATCTCTAATGGTAATTGTGGCTAAACACGTGAAAAGCAATGCTTTCTTGTTTAGAACTTTGTCGCGATTTTAATTGAATTCAAATAGAAAAGTGGTTCAAAAGATCTCCAGTACGTAGTTTAATTATGTAACCTGTTTACTAATGGTTCTTCGAAACCAATCATCAGTTGGCAACCCTATCAGCAGTTGTGGTTAACTATCTGAGGAGCAGCACTTCCGTGATTTTGGAACTCTGCCACGATTTTAGCTGTCTAAACAAACAATCATTCAAATGATCTTTAGAATTAAATTTAAACATGCAAGAGCTTTGTTAAGGATTCTTATCAACCATTCGTTAGTTGGTTTATCTATCAGCAATTGTGGTTACCCACATGGCAACTACGCCTTCAGAATGTTGGAATTTTGCCATGATTTTATATATGCACTAACAAAGCGATCACTCTAAGAATGTTTAGAATAAATTTTAGATATAAGAATTTTGCTGGTGATTATTACAGTGCATTAACTAGTCGGTGTTTGTCAGTAGTTGCTTGATTTCTTTGTTAGTTCGCTTCTCCATCAATAGTTGTAGCTATCAACATCGTAAATACAGTTATCGTAAATACAGTTTTACGATGTTGGAACAATATCATGGTTTTATCTACGTCCTAACAAAACAATCACTCAAAGAATATTTGGAATAAAGTTTAAAAATAAAGAATAAAGTTACTAAATTTTTGCTGTTGATTATTATCGACCATTTGTGTTACTATTAGTGGTTAGACATATCGTAAATGTGGTCTTATGATGTTGAAACTATTACATGGTTTAATGATATCTTAACAAAATGATTGCTTAAAGATATTTCGAATAAAATTTAGCTATGCAAGATTTTTACTGGCGAATCTTATCGAGCATTTGTCAGTTGGCACTTGTATCAGTAGCTGCGGTTGACCCCATCGTTAATATAGTTCAATGATTTTGGAGTTATGCCACAATTTTGTCTATATCCAAAAAAATCTTCACGAAAAATTGTTTAGAATAATATCTATCCATGAAAGATTTTTGCTGGTGAATCTTATCAACCAATTGTCTGTTGGAACTTGAATCAGTAGTTGTGGTTAACAACATCATAAATACGGTTTTATGACGCTGGAGCTATGCCATTGATTTTATGCATATCCTAACAAAGTAATCACTCAAAGCCTCTGCAAAATAAACTTTAGTTCTACAAAGTGCTTGCTGGTGATTCTTAGCCATCATTCATCAATTGGCATATTTATTAACAATTGTGGTTAACCATATAAAAAATAACACTTTAACGATTTTGGTATTGCGCCCTGATTTTAACCAATTTTTAAGCAAAACGATCGTCCGAATGATCATTAAAATAAAGTTACCCCCTTCGAGTTTTTTTATGGATTTTGAGAGACTTTTTAATCATAGCGACTATTCTTCATTTGGAACTTCTATCAGATGCTATGCTTGAGCACATGTTAAATAATAATTCAAAGATATCGGACACTATTTTATGATTTTAAATGCGCACAAATAAAAAAAATTCCCAAATGATCTTCACTGTGAATTCTAAAAATGCCTGTTCCTGATTCTTAATATCTCTAAATCCAATGATTTATGATCAAACAATTGTATTATTACATCCATATTATCCATATCAGCAGAATTCGTATAGGAACTGCCAATATAAGAGGAATTATAATCCATTGTTTTCACATTGTTGTATTATCAATCCCATTTTATCCATGTCAGCAGAATTCGTATTGGAACTGTTAGTAAAAGAGGAGTTGAAATCCCTTGTTTTCCTGAAATTGAAATAAAGTTCCTCAATGGTTAAAATAAAGCCTCAAAAGAAATTTGAAATCACTCTTAAAATCTTTTGAAAAGTTTTATCTCAGAGTAGGTTCAGTTATGAATGTTATTGAGCAAAAGACAATATAAAATTCAAAAATTCTCAAAGCAATCATTTTGAAGCTTAAAACAGGAGTGAAAATAGACAGGGTTGAAATAAGATCTGAATAGTCCTTAACCAATGGAGGTTTCTACTTGTTACTTTCCAGCCTTTATTATTATACATATTTTTATTTTCCTATATTTTTTGTACAAGAAGTTGTTAAGGTACAGAGACATATTATTAAAACATTTAGATTAGAATCTATAAACCAAAATAATTTAAAAATGCAAAATGATAAAAAAAATACATAATTAAAAAAAATTAAAATGCTTTCATATAAAGATTGATAGAGCTATCATATGTAGGTTAATCAGCCAATTTCAAAAATAATTGGGCCAGTTTTATTGGGAAGAAAATTTGAAAAGAATCCAATGAAGAATACCGTTCTGAGATTTAATCTATGTTTGAATTTTAATAAGTTCGAGTACAGGATTTTTTGTAACTTAAAAATTAACATATTAAATTGATCTGAAAGTATGGCATGAAGAAAATTCTCAAAGTCCCCAAAACTTGTGAGGTTTGCTTTGTAGTTTTTCCCTCTGACTGTTTAACAATCCATATTCTGCAGAGGTTTCGTTCACGGTCAATTCTTCTTCAGCGAAAGTTAGCTCTGACATGTGATCAAACATCAAATAAATTTCTTTGGCGAACAATAGTTAAATTATCTCAAAGAGTTTTAGGGATTCCATTCTTTCATTATAGATGATAATCAGATTTTAAAATCAACTGCCTAGTTTCTAACTATGACATACGACCAAAAATTTAATAAATTTCTGCAAAGGAACAAGAATTCTGAGGAAAAAGTTGATATGCTTTATAGTTTACTCGAAACTTAATCAGATTTTGAAGTAAACTGCTAAAGTTATAATTTTGACTTACTGTCAAGTTTTAAGTAAGAATAAGTAAAATTCAGTAGAAAACTGAAGTATGTCAAATTTCCTCGAAAGTACTTATAATAATATAAAATTAACTGATGTAAGTTTTGGCCACTGAATTATTCAACCTTTTATATATTTTCTCCTTTAGAAACTTAAAAATATGTTCAAATTGTTATCATAAATAGTTTTACAAGAATGTTGCCAAATCGATCTTGTAGTTACTCACGACCAGGGGTAGTCCTCCCCTCCCACATCCAAGTACAAAACCCTAATCCCCCACTCTATGTGTGTTTGCGGGGACATTTCCGACGCGATCTTTAGAGCGTGGCCCCCTTCCTTTTTTTCCTCCTCAGGAGAAATGACCATCGGTCAAGCGAATCGACTCCATTACCGGGCCTGGCCGAAGAGACCACCTGTGACCCTAATCAATCGATTGGAGAGCGATCCATAGCACTCTTTATCTTAGTTCCCCAACCCTTGTTAGCGAGGCCTGGTCGATGCATTTCGTTGGACAACCAAAAGAGAAATATTCTTTTTCATCTATTGCTTTGGTGTATGTCTGGTTAGAGGACAAGTGTCTTGCGTCTTAAGCAAGTGTCGATCAGCGAAAGAGGCCAACAAGGTTTAATTGCTCTTCAGTTATAAGTGCATTCGTGTCTCGTAATTGTTTGTTAGTTATAATTCTGTACTTTGGTTAGAATTAAATGCTGGGATATAAGTCGCCATTTATTCAGTATCATATAGAACTCAAATCAATTTAGTTTCTAAATCTAAAATTTCTATGTCGATGTTTTATTCCCCAGGATTTGCCGGCTATTTTAAGAAAATCGAATTGTTGTTGCTGTGCTTTCAATGATAAGTACTTTAGGTGAGTATTCCAATTCAATGTGTCATCAATATAGACACCTAGGTATTTAATGGCGTGTGTCTGGTTCATTCTTTTTCCTTGCCAATAGATTCTGGGTCTTGTTCCCCATTTACTGAACAAAGTTCGTTTCCTCGGTGGACACTTCTAAATTATTTGTTAGCCCAGGATATGAAATGCGCTATTGATTCTTGCGTATTTTGTCTTAGATTTTCTTTTGTTTTCGTTTTAATGACCAGAACGAAATCATCGGCGAATGCTTGGATAGTTGTATGGGTGGGCCAAATTTTGCTAAGCAGATCGTTTGCCACCAAGTTCCATAGAGCTGGACCACTGCACGATCCTTGGGGGCAGCCTTGCTTTTGATCTCCTATGGTCCAGCCTTCTTGTGTATTGAGAATTATTTTTCTGGCATGTAGCGAGTTTTCAAATATATTTCTTAAATTTTGGGGACATTGGTTTTTATCTAAATATTTTACTGCTTAATGGTGTTGTATATTATCTATTATATTCAGTATAATATAGAACTCAAATAAATTTAGTTTGTAAATCTATTTTCGTCTAAAATTTCTCCAGAGATATTTGTTTTTAACTTAAAAGTTCTGTGTGTTCGAAAGTGGGTATCAGAATAATAATCTTTCTTGTAATTCTGAACTTTGGTTAGCGTTAAATGCTGCGACATAAGTCGCCTTTTATTCTGTATAATAAAGAACTCAAGTCAGTTTTGTTTCTGAATCAGTTTTCAAGTAAAATTTCTCTGGAGACATTTTGTTTTCACTTGTTCTGTGTTTCGAAAGTGGGTTTAAGAAATTATAATCCATATAAGTTTTTGTTTCTTACTTAAATTTATATTTTTAAGATTTATTAAAGCACAAATGTAAAATGTTGTAAAAATAACTTTTTATAAATGTTAATGCGACTAAAATTATTATTATACATAATATATAAAAATAGATTAACAGACAGGAAATCTAACATTGCGAGGAAATATTACTGCATCTAAGTTGACTAATAAGGTATAAAAGATGCTCTGAAATTACAGCAAAAACTCAGCATAGACGATTCTTGTCTGTTAGAGAATGAAAGATGTTTCAAGAAGACTATTCCACCGACCAATAGTTTTCAAGCGTATAGATACCATTTCGATACTAAATATGCATAACATTTTAGACCCATCCTTCAAAAAGTTGATCATTGACGGTCTGTATATTTGCTAGTTAATCATAACGATGATTAAAAAACACAGCCATTTAGACAGATAAATTAAGTAAGAACCCGTTCTCCAAAAATATTGTACCACTATATCAAATTTAAAACTAAAATAGATGAATAGAAGATAACCGAAATCTATTCACAGTTCTCTTTACTCAAGAAGCGATTTTGCAGTATGTGCAATACATAAATGCAAGATCATTGCATTGCCAAAGGTTTACCATAATTATTATGAAAAAATATACTAGTCCTTGAGGTAAATTCAGTGGTCAATAAAATATGCTTTTATTTAAAAACTGCAGAGAAATATTTTCCTCATAGGTAAATAAAGAAATATCGCTCTTGAGTTGTATCACAAAGAAAGAACAATATCCTTTTATTTAAAAATGATATAAATTGAAATATTTTCTTCGTAGGTTGCCAAAAAGAAATATCTTTCTTACCTTGAGTTGGATCACAAAGATAAGAAAAATAATAGTTTTATTTGAAAACGATATAGAACATTTTTCCATGTAGATTTATATAAACAAGTATCGTTCTTATCTTAAATTGGATCACAAAGATGATAACACTAAATAATTCATATTTAAATAGCGTTACCTAATGGGAATATAGGTTTCTTAAGTCTATATGATTCATCTTTTATAAACTGATCAAATAAAGAGATACCTCAAAATTTGTTTTCTAATCTCAAAATGTTTTTAATGTGTTAATGAAAATGCAAATTTATTATTATTTATTTTATTAGCTTCGTGATGAAGCATTTTTCTATGATCTTCATTGATCTATGATCTTTTCATTTTGCCTTTATCTGGCTATTGTCACAAAGGGCAACCTCGTTTGCGAATAATATTTTTGAAGTGCAGGTTCGATGTTTATAAATGTATAAATAATTAAATGAATGCAATAAAATATAGAAGAACGTCGACAAATACTCTTAATAATAGTAGTAATATTTTTCTTATGCTTTATAATTCAAAGAATTAGTATTTTAAAAAACTTAAATATTTTATAACAGGAAAAATATTTATTTTAATCGACCTGCATGAAGTCTTCTCTCAACCTATAAGATCTAGGCACCTGCCTAGTCAGGAATCCGGCACTGGAATGTCCACTCGTTCTGCAAAAGAGAAATGAATGCATCATTGATATTCCAAGGAAAAAAATAATTCAAAAGAAGGTAATGTCCTGTTAAATGTTCGTAAACAATACTTTTAATATAAGGATTCTTTGTATAGAAGAATTTGGGTTAATTTTTCTTATCGATATTCGAGTGAAAAATCTAAAAAGATTTCACAATAAAGAACAGGAAAAAAATCGTCTGAAATTCTTGTTCAGAACTTGTAGAAAAAGGAAAAATAAAATTCGACTTTTTAGGGAATTTTACACTAAGGATAATAAAGTATTACTCCACGGACATCCTTAACTATGAGATAATCACAATCTATTTTACTTTAAAGTGGTAGTAATCATGTACCCTTGAAACGTATGCTTCTTCACTGAATAAACTCGATTTTTGATACAGGTTAGACCACATGGTAAAATCAATTTGTCTAGTTTTAATTCTTCCGTTTATAATTCAAATGCACTCGTATAAATACGCCACTTGAAGATTAACATTCAACGCATTTTGATTTAGATATGTTAAATATTTTTTATACCATATGCAAAATTTTATCCCCTGATGGATTTAAAATTAGTGGGATCACATGACCTCTGATGACCATTTATGAGGACCAAATAAAAATCTGGATGGATTCTTAGATTGTATATTTTGTTAACTTTATTTAATTTTCCAAATCAGGTAATTTTTATTGGTTTTAATTTAATATATACATAAACACTTTCTAAGTAGCAAATATTGTAATTAATTCATATATTTAAAAAATTATCTTTAGATATCATTATCAAGATAACTAGATTAAGTAACTCATGAATAAAAATGTATTTCCTCTCGCATTTTTTTCGAAAACTATGAATCTTAGAGGTAAAGTTTTATAGCCATTTTTTTATCTATTACAAACATCGAATCTGGTTGCCTAGAGTAAACCCGGCCTTCTTGGGACACCCTGTGCTTTCAATACTCAACCTTCGTACCAAATTTTATCTACCTAGCTCTTTGCGTTTTATTTTGTATTTATTGTATTCACTAATACTCGAACGGTTAGGCAGGCAGATTTTCTGTTAATGGATTTCATTCAAAATTTGATAGAAATCTACAAATTTGGTTCTATGTCATCTAAGAAATTTCAGTCTTCCAGTATCAAGCGCTTCTGATTTATCGTGTTCACAGAGAGGTAGAAAGACATAAATTAAAAAAACATGTTTTTTGGATTCTAGGATGTTTTAAACGTGAAGATTTGTCAAAATCTAGAGCATTGGCAGTTGCAATAATTTCTCTATACTCGATATACGAGAAAATAAAAATGCCTTTAGAGTAAATTTTTTGACTTAAGATATTTATATGTAGAAATAAATAAATAAAAAATTCAGTGGGAAATGAAAATCAAATCACAAATCAGTTTGAAATTTTTATGAAGGGCAAATAAGCTTATTTCTTTGGTATTTTCCTATTAGCTAGGCGACAGTGAAAAATAACCAAAAAAATTTGGCGGAATTCTAAATTATTTGGCGATTTTCCTTTTAAAACCTATGTAAGAAATTTAGCGAAATTCTACACTTTTTTGCGATTTTTGTTTTAAAACCACTGTAAGAAATTTGGCGAATAATTTTACATTATTTGGGGATTTTCGTTTTAAAACCACTGTAAGAAATTTGGCGAATAATTCTACATTATTTGACGATATTTCACTGCCACCCGGTAAACGGAAAAGTACAATTTCTTTTCAAAACTACGCCACTTTACTAAGGAAGGCACTCACTTAATCTCATTTATTATTTGTTTACATGAAAATATATTATAAAAAAAAAGAATATATTCTCTTTTTAAAGAACTCAGCTATCGTTTGTTTCATCGAGTTGTTTGTGCTATGTGAGAAAACATTTTTCGAAATTCGTTACTCTAATCGAGGAAGTTTACTTTCCACAATTATCAAAGTGGAGACAACCGCGACAGTTACGAGCAGTTTTTCTCACCGCTTTATTTTTTCAATAAATTCATTATTTTTTACCCTGTAAGTACGAGATCGGACAAAGCTTAACTGTTTTTCGGCTGTCACATTTCATCTATCTTGCCCCTTTTGTTTATCTTCTTTTTATCTTTTCCTTGTACATCAGAGGAAGAAAATGGCGTTGAAACAGGAAAGCAAAAAAATTTAATGGTCGCCAACACTAGATTATGGGTATGTTGACAGATTCACTCGGATTTCCGGATTTTTTTTTGGTAAAATATTGTCAGATATAGAAAGTTTTTTCTTTTAATTTTAAGTCAAAGGTTTAATTAAAATTATCGTTTGTGTTGGTTGTTTTCAGCTTTCAATGGAAAAAATGCAGTTCCGTACAAAAAATTAATTCATGATTATTTTTATTTAGGAATTTTATTTTTATTCATTTATTTACTTTACTTATTGCGCGTTGGAGTTGAGAGAATTATTCAGGTGGCTATTTTTTTTTTTTTGATGAAACGAAAAAGAATAGCTACGTATCGTTTTCTATTGAATTGTTCCAGAAATTTCGAGAATGATAGACTTCTTTGGAACTATCATAAAGAACCTATACAATTTTTTAAATTAAATATATATGTTAACGTAAAAGTATATAATGAAGTTATTTTATAGAATACCTTGTTATTCCATAAAATAACTGATCTTGCCCGTTAAAGTGTGTAATATGTTATTAATTTGATACTTTTAACTAGTTATTCTATGAAATAACTAGGTATTCTATAAATTAACTAATTAGAAACAGTTAAAGTGTAAAATAAACAATATATCTAAAATGAAATAACTATGTATTCTATAAATAAACTAATGATAGACAATTAAAGTGCAAAAGAAGTTGTTTATCTAATTGATGCAGCGTATAAATGGTATTTATGGAAACGTACCATAAAAGCATTTGTTGCAACAAGGATTACTAAAATGACACTCGGAATTACAGAAAACATTATTTCTAAAAAAAAAATTTTTTTGTCGACACACTGGGTTTTACACGAACGTTTTTAAAATCCCTGACCAGTACCTAAACTTTGAGCTGTAGCAACCGACCGGAGCGATATTTCTACATCCGGTACTTCTTCGATTTTAATTAATTTTTGTTCGCATACATTGAATTGGGATCGAGAATATAATTGTTTTATGCTGCCGTTTCTTGAGCCCAGTTGGAAAATTCCTTCTTCGGTTATTTTTTTGATGATAGCTAAAATAGATTTGGCATCACCTTTTCATCTGTCAACTTCAGGCATTGGGATACGGATGGTAAACCCCACAGAGGCTTCAGAATGAGATTTATTCGACATTAATTTCATCTTTTTCAATTGAATTTCTAAACATTTTTTAGACTTTTCTCTTTCTCTTTGAACATTAAGTTTGTATTAATTAAATGTATTTGTCGTGCGATATATATGATATCAATTATTTTACACTTTAACGGGCTTCAGATCGTTATTCTATGAAATAACTAGTTAAACCATGAAATACATGAGAGTTTTACACTTTAACAGACACGATCAGTTATTTCATGGAATAACTAGGTATTCTATATAATAAGGGATTTCATACTTAAACGGTAACATATACACGTTACCGTTAAAACCCGAAAGCTGTTAACGTGCAGATTACCTAGCTAATCTGCAGATTAATTGTTTTGCTACGTTAAAGTGTTGAATTGTGAATTTTCCGCATTTTATCAAGGAATGAGCACATTAATGGCTTTCATATTGTTAAAGTTTAGAATTTGTTCCACACATTTCCTTTCCGTACTACTTCCCAGGCAGGGTGCAAAAAAATGTAACATCGAATCTGAAAGTACCACAAATAGATGTGCTTGTTACAAGAACCAATTATTATACAAAAACTCAAAGTGTCACCAATCTTTAGATTGTATTAGTAAGTAAGTATAATTTTATCATTTCTTTCGCAAATTACCTTTCTTGATTTTAATGATATATTAAACAGTTTATTTCGGTGTATTAAAATTTTTCATTTGATTGGTGATTGATTCTGTTAGCTAATGTGTTGATTGTTTGACTGTAGTGACTTTAAAGAATCAAGTTATTACAATCGACTTAATTCTTTAACTTAATTCTTTATTACAATTATATATACTGTTATGCTTTATAACAATTATATAGTTATAACAATTAACTTGATTCTTTGGAAATCAAAAATAAACAAAAGTTAAATTTTATCGTACAGAAACGTTGTTATTGTATTCTATTTTCACTTTAATAAGTTTTTATTAAGTTATGTACAAATTAACAATAAATGTCTAATAGGTAATGTGCAGAATATCAAGGTAATTCCCAGAATACCTAGGTAAATAGAAAGATTTTCTGTACTTCAGCACATAATCATAGTTAATATGCAGATTAGTTGGTAATATGCAGATTAACTGATTTTTGCGCTTTAGCGGTAACTTAAATAAATATTTGCTATTTGTCTTTAGGGGACTTGAAAAATTCACTGTTAAAATGATCTCTTCATGGTAAAAATAGAAATTTTGATTTAGACATTTTAATTTACGAAAAAATGCGTTAGGACTATCAAAAAACATCTGTTCAATAGCCATGATAGTTCATGAATTTATCAAGGATAATTCCGAAGTATTTAAGGAATTTCTTCACTATTTAATCATTTTGATGGCAAGGGAGGGGTAGGAAGGTATTTAATAATTTACAAATACAATATCTAATTTGTATTGCCTTTTTTGAAGAATGAATATTTCACTGTGAAAGATTGAAGGAAAACATGATAGCTCAAACTGAATTGAATAAAATTTCAAGAAATTTAGAGTGCATGTATTCAAACCCTTTTAGAGTGTGACTACATTCGAACAGATTTTACAGACATTTCAAAACATAGACAAAATTTGTCAAAAAAATTTATTTGCTTCAACAATTTAATGGGCAGATTTTACAGACACTTAAAAACAAAGTTCAAAGCACAGACAAAATTTGTCAAAAAAAAATTTAATCGCCGCAACAATTTAATGGCAGAAGTCATAATTTTTATCATATGGTCTGTTGCATTTTAAGCAATTTGAAATGTATTAGGTGAAATAAAAATTAAATACCTCTATTATTTTTTAAACTTACACTAATGGGGGCATTTAAATCCGTTTTAGTTTTTGATGCTGTAAAAAATGTTTATGTGTCATATTTTAATAAAAATTCGTCGCCGTACCTAGTCAGATACCTTAATTGCTCAATTCATCGCGTTGCCTATTATGTTTGAATTTTCCTTCACAAAAATTTAATAGATAATGCACCTAAACGTAAACAGCATTTCATATATCAGAATTCTGTATAAATTGCTTTCCACTTGGAAGGGTTCAACAATAATGACGAGCCGTTTTAGAATTTTTTTCAATTATTATTTCTCCAATTTCGGGAGTTCCTTTGAACTTTGCTTTTCGACATTACTGCTACATCAATGATTTCATATAACTGATAACTTTTCACATATAATACTTGAGAGCGTTACAAGTGAGAGGCGGGCCAGTATGCTTACGTAACACCATTAATTCCTTGTTAATCTTTATTTGTTTTGCATAAATTTTAAAAAGTGTAACTGAAATACTATATAGAATTAATTTATGCTGCTGAGATCTTCAAAATAAAAATCTCTGTGTGAAAAACGTTGAGAAAAATTTAATCCTTTAGCCGTCTTCTCCTTTCCACGAAAATTTTTGTTTTCCTTTTCTTCGTCTCGCTAGAAAAACAAACGCGTAAACATTTACAAAGTGTTTTAAACGTTTAAAAATTTAAAAAGTAGGAGAACTCATGAAGCCCTTTACGGCCTCCCTGAAGAAATTACACTTGAACTCCACTAGACGCGTTACGGACGGCGAAGAGGTTAAAAAAATCTTCCATTGTATAATATTGAACAATGAATTGAATTTTTTTTTCTCCAATGCGGCGGTAGATATTTTTTTATTAAATAAAGTTAATCCTCTTTTTGTTGTATATTCGCACGGTCATACCTTCTGAAGGGTACGTCATGGACATCAAATGTTTTTTTAAGAATGACAAAATCTGTATGAAAAAAAAAATACTTTTTACAAAAGTGTGCACGATTCTCCCGTCGTTCATATTCAATCTAGAAAAGTTGCGCTATTTTTAGAAATCGGTTCTCTCTCTTTTAACATTATTCCTTTTCTCGCGTGGGAAAATCATAAATCAGTTCCCGATCTGACATCGTCCATCACGAATGAAGAAATTAGGTTTCAGCAGTCACAGTTACACACATAATCCCTTTTCTTCGTTGTTATCTCTTCATTCTCCCCCTATTAATGCTTTTCTTTGTGGGAGCCACCGGAGGACCTATTATCGCATTCCCATTCGTTCTTAAGCCAGTCACGTGACTACATTCGTCATCTCCGAAAAAGATGCCATTCTTAACACATCGCCCCCCCCCTCTCTGTACGCCACTTCACACGAATTTCGGGCACGTGTCAAGCATTCATTTCCGGTTTTTCCTACACCCCCATTCCGTTGCATCCCCTCGTCGCGCCAACCAGCTTTTTTTCACTGTTCTCTAGTCTTACAGATAAGAAATTCTTTGCTATTACCTCGACCCCCCCCCCCCATCCACTCATTCCACTTTTCAAACTTTTAGCTGCTCGATGCGATGCTTTTTATATATTTGTTTCTTTCCATCCCCTTTTATTATTTATTTTTTGTTTATTTCGCTCACTTCCGATTTCTTTCACTTTCGATATGAAAGTTTTCTTTTCTTTTTCTTTTTCTTTTTTTTTTCAACTTGAAGTGTAATATTTTTATTTCTTTTTTTCGGTGGCATCTGGATTGTGTACTTAAGGCCGAGGGAGAACTCGATGGTTTGGGAATCTAAATGAGAAATTTTCAACTTTTTAGATGCGAGGGAGTTCCATGAATAACCTATATTGCGATAAGACGTAAGCTCCCTCGGATAGCTCTATATTATTACTTTAAGATGTTTAGCAATTCAGAAGCTGATCGTTGCTGAAGCTGTCGTAAAACTTGGATTCTTCAGCTGACCCGATCTCTTCTTGTCCCAAGATTAGCAGTTATAATTTAGAACATATATTCATTTATCCAGTCTTAAAATTTCAGCCTGCATACTTATCTTCATATATGTCTTTAAATTAGTAACTGTTATTAGTAATACGTATTCATCATTGTGTAAAAGCTTGCTAACAGAAATAATTAAAAAGTAACCCGTAACTGAATTTTCAGTAATTGAATATTACTTTAAGAGATTTAGCAATTTTAATGTTCTTATGAAACTTCTGATATTCGACTGTCCTAATTCGTTTTGATATTAGTTGTAAAAGTAACACATATGCATTTATTCAATCACAAAACTTTAGATTATTAGCTGCAATTAGTATCACAAGCCAACTTCCTGTCATAGGGATAGCGCATCTTCTCCGAGACCTGGGCATACCAGGTTCAAATCTCGGTAACTGGCATGGTTTTTCTTCAGTGTTCTATCTGCAAGGTGTATGAATGTGACGCCCTGTAAAAAAAGGGGCTATGCAAGCGACTGTGATGAGTGAGTAGCTACGTCGTACTCTTGGCCTTAGTTGGCGCTACCACAGAACAAGAAATTAATCCTTTCAGCTTAAAACTCGCTGATACCCCGGCTAAGTTTGTCCGGGTCAAGTGCAACTAATAACAACAATAGTAACAAGTATTCCTCATTTTATGGAAACCTGCTAATTATTCATGATTATTAAAAAGTAACAGTAACTGAATTTGCAATATATGAATAATAATATTTATTATATCCAAAAATTTAAAATGAAATTACTTTCTTATGTTTAGCAATTGAGAAGTTGATCATGATTGAAGTTATTGTAAAAATTGAATTGTTCGGCTGTCCTCGTTTCTGGTTGTGTAGAGATTAGCTGTTAGAGTAACAGATATTCATTTATTCAATCGTAAAATTTCAACCTACCCACCCATCTTTATATCTGCCTTGAAAATAGTAACTATGATTAGTAATGCGTATTCACCATTATGTAAAAGCTTGCTAACAGTGAATATTGAAAAGTAACTATAACTGTATTTTCAATATTTGAGCTATAATATTTATTAAGCCCCCAAAAATTTTTTAAATTAATTTAATAGATTTGGCAATTGTAAGGTTGTAATAAAACTTCTGGTATTCCTCTGTCCTCATTTGTCTTGAGATTAGCTGTTACAGTAACATATATTCCTTTACTCCGTCTTAAAATTTCAGCCTTCTCACCTACCTTCATATCTGTCTTTAAATTAGTAACACTTATTCATAATTTTGTAAAATCCTGCTAACGGTGATTATTAAAAAGTAACCGTAACTGATTTGTAATGTTGAACTATGTTATAATTTATATCCAAACAGTTTTAATGAAATTAATTTAAGTTATTTAGTAATTCTGAGATTGAGTTTTTCGTCTTCTCTGATCTCAGTCTTCAGATTAGTATTACATTATTAGTCTCCTGATTAGTATAACAAATATTTATTTATTCAATTGTGAAACAAGGGACTGCTCTTGTATCTTCAGATCTATTGGTTTTCAGATTAGTAATTGTAATTAGAAAAGGGTATTCTTCATTTTTGACAACCTGTGATCGACGATTAGTTATTAAAAAGTGATGGTAACTGAATTTGCAATTCTTCAATTATAATATTTATTACATTCAAAAATTTTAAATAAAATTGATTTAAGAAGCTTACCAATTGTTGGTGTAAACTGTACTAGTCAAAAAAATTTCAAAGCTTGTCAAGTTGTCATTTTTTTTGTTTTACTATCTACAGGTTTGCTACCTATAGGTAATTTGTCTGTTTCACGATCTTTTATTTATAGAATTTATAGAATTAAAGTTAGAATTGTAATCAAAAGTTTGTAAAAATTTCTAGTTTGTAACTAGATTTCGATACTCAATAAGATTCAATTAAAATTTTTTAGGGCACCAAACTGAATTTGGATCATTAAATAAACCAATACATCAGTAGAAAATAATAAATTATTTTCGTTTCGTCTGTTTTTTGCATTTTATTGAAGATATTCAAGTATTTCATTTTGGATTTTATAATAAAATAGCCGCCTTTGGTGACAAACCTGGTGACTAATCGATAAGACTAAAAAATAATAAATCTTCTATAAATTAATGTGCAAGATTTTTTAAAAAAACTGTTAATACAATAAAATAAAAGAAGGCGCTGAAAATCTTCATTCAAAATCCTAAGAAATCAAATAGTTAATTTGAGTTTCATCACTTGCAAAATCCCTCGCTTGAATTGTGTGATGGAATAATAAAACTTATTTGAATTACCTCATAATAATTATTAACATTTTTAAAATCTAATTTGCATAAAATTAATGTCAAAAATTGTATGAATTATCGGGAAAAACTTGAACAAAGATGTAATTGGTATTTTTTAAAATGTAAGCTTATTTTAGGTTTAAGATTGCGTAAAAATCTTGTTTGTTACAACATATTTTTGAAAAATCTAACCAAAACTACATCAAAATCTTGTTTCATTTTTAATCAACTGTTGAACTTTGAAAAAATATATGGTAGTCTACCTCTACTTCTTGAAAAACACGTTTGCCAGTTTTCATCAAAATCTGTAAACAAATAAATAAATAAAACTGTTGATTTCTATACAAGACTTAAAAACAAACCTTCATATATATAAAAATATATTTGATTCAAAAGTAGAACCAAGAATTCTTATGAATTATTTACTATTTTTGGCATAAAACATATTTTTTTAGTTTTGTTTAGACGTGTTGCTGGTTTGATGGGGGAATTATGCGGAATCAAACGAATCTATTATAATAAGTTAGGTGACGAAACTGAATGAAATTTTCACCAGATTCCCTTTTTTTGATAATATAAAATTTGCCATATATATTTTGAGCAGAAATTGAAGACAACAAATAATTATTTACAAAGCAATAGTGAATAAAAAAAATATTGTTAATAATTTGTTTGGAATTATACTTATATATTTATAATTCTTTTTAATTATAAAGAGTATCCCAAAAATAACACAAGATTTTAACTTTTCGCCATCCGTGCAGTAAAGTGTTGGGAACATAATTTTAAAAAAAATATGAAAAAAATTTATATCAATTCCTATTTAGGTTAACAGAGAAATTTTTTATTTTAGTTACTTTTTATTAAATAATTACAATTAAAATAAATATTTGATAAAAATTTTTTACCTAACCGCTCATATCCATTGAAATGATTCAGAACAGACTCTGAACACACTCAATTGGCGTTGAATGTTCGGTTCCGATTGAGACGACGCAAATGCGTGAATTTTCAGTGGATGCAGATTACAAATTTTAAATTTTCTTTATTCTGCATTTTTTTTTAATTTGAAAGTATTTGAAAAGAAATTCGAAAAATCGATTTTTAAAACAATGTTAAATTTTAAATGCATCAAACAGAAAGAAAATAAATAGAATCATTTGAGATAATCAACCAAAAAAAAGTTCAGCCTAGTCTCATTAGCGTGGAGGAAAAAACAAACTGAATTCGTTACTTATTTGGTGGTGAGGAAATGAAG
>JAOUZG010042386.1:0-10486 GCA_026289955.1 Argiope argentata
CTCGAGATTGTTTCAAATTGGTCAATGATTTAAACTAAAATAAATAATGATTTAAAAAATAAGGTTTTTTCTCATGATAACTTGAAATTTGCGATCGAAAACTTTATTAATTTTTTTTATTTCTAGATTTTTTTACAAGTTTACTAGATTCTAGTAAATTTGTCATGCCCTACAACACCTTGCATGGTGAGAATCTAGCATTTTTGCTGAATCTATCGCGTTATCCTTGGTGACATATTTGACGATTAAATACTAACATGCATTTATAGTATCCAAAATTTAATTATATTTTTAGATGCGTTTTTCTCAACCGAATGAAACAAAAAGGTTAAACAAAACTACATTTGCTGTCACAAAGTTTCATATCAGATTTGATATATTTAAGTCACTACGTTTTTGGATTATTGCGTTTTTATGTTTCCGAAAGTACAGACCAACGGACAGTCAGTCGGTACAGCCAGGCAGATAAGGCACAAAATATGACAGATATCCATAATATGATTGTTAAATCTGTGCACCGAATTTTATACATCTAGCTCTTTATTTTGTACTTAACGCGTTAATTTTTAATCGAACTTCTTCGAAACTGATTTTGCTGAAAATTTTATAGAAATCCACAAATTTGGTTTAAAGTTCACATTCCAAGTTTCATCGATCTTGCTTGAATGCTTTAAAGTGCTGTTTGTTACAGACAGATGGACGTTTTCCTAAAGTGCTTTTCGAACTCGGTGAAGTTTAAAACGTGAAGATTTGTCAAAATTCCGAGTTAGATTTTTTTTTTGACGGTTACTATAATTTTCTCTATTCAGTGAAAAGTACAAAATCAAACTATTCTAAAAACACTGCAAGAACATCCTAACAAACAATATATTAGTTCAATTCCTGATAACAATTGAAAAGCTTCAGCTGAAAATATGCACGATTTTCATTTCATTTCAATATTACTTTGATATTTATGCTTGCCATTCGGCCGCTTTATCTTACTTTTTCTCGATTCTTGATAAATATAAAAAGAAGAAGAAGAGGGCGGAAAACTAAAGTTAAAATGACAGAAAGAAAAAAGATGAAACGGAAAGCTGAACTCGTGAAAACCATAAGAAACTATTCAGAAAATTTAAAACTAATCCCAGTTGTTGTTAGTAGTGGCATTTACCATGGACAAGCTTCACCGAGGCATCAGCAATTTTAAGCCGAATGAGTGCCTCTTGTTTAAAATAGGGCTAAAAATACTTCTTAGCAACTCACCCATCTCGTCCGCTTGTACAGCCCCTTTTTACTGAGAGGAACATTCTTACACCTCACAGATAGAACACAGAAGAAGAACAATCATGTCCTAACCGGGACACGAACCCGGGATTCCCAGATCACAGGGAAGACGCGCTATATCTTTGGTGGGACGTCGGGATAACAACAAATGGTGAAATCAATCGATTAATCTCAAATCAATTGAAAGAAACACAGGTATAAATAGAAGAATCAGTAAAGAGAAGGTAAAGAAAAATGAAATTCAAAATAACGATTAGCCGGCTTTCTGGCACAGAGGTAGCGCATCTTCCTCGTGTTCTGGGAGTCCCGGGCTCGAATCTCGGTTCGGGCATGGTTGTTCTTTATGTGTTCTGCGATATGTTTGAATGTGCCTCCCTGTAAGAAGGGACTGTGCAATTGAATGTGATGCGTGAGTAGCTGTTCTGAATGCGATGTCTTTGTGAAATGTATTATCTATTTTCTGTAAGCCCCATGTGATACTTGGTGATGTACGGCGATTTCAAAATGTTCAATAAGAAAACAACTATTAAAAATTATGGTAAAACCTAATAATAGCAACTAAACAAAAAAAAAGAATTATCTTAGTTACTAGTACTCCAGAATTACCTAATTTCGTTTATCATGTAAAACATTAATCAAGAACGGACACTTCTCCATAGATTTAATTAAATCTTTTGGGAAAACTGTGTGATACAAAGTGTGATTTGCGCATACTGTCTTAATGTTCTTCTACCGGTTCAAGTCAGTACAGCTTTACACATCTCGGATACTTAATAAAAAGCCACGCCACTTTATTTAATAAGCAATTCAATATGAAAAATCATAATTAAAGTTTTAATCAATTTTATTCTTTTATATGCAATAATAAAAATTATTATTTCTTCTTAGTTAAAATATTTTGGACTAGTAAATGGATATGACTGTTACTGAAAGAATGTTCTAAGAATTTGTGGCCATAAGCAAATAATTGCCATTTTTCGAATGACCGATTCAAAGGCTTCTTTCTTAATTTACAGGTTTGTACTCGATCAACTATTAGACAGCCAATAGGCAGCGCATGCGCAGAAGGATTCTGATTCATGTTTGCTACAATTTTATAAGATAGATTCTGATATTCTATGCTTGGCCATAAATTGCCGTTTTGGTGTCTCTGAATTTTTCTTTTTCACTGTGCATCGTATTCAAATGATGGATATTTACACAAGGAAACATGGTAAAATAAAAATATCAACATACCTAAATTTGGAAATCTATTGAAAAAATGGGTAAAAAGATGAAAAGAAAAAACACAACTTCGCAAAAGAAAGAAAAATTGTCGAAATTAATCTAAAATAAATAATCAATTTTTTCACTTAAAAAAACCTAATTAAATTTTGCAAACACATGCACAGTTAGAAAAAATTACAATACTTCAGAATGTTGTTGTCCTTTTGGGACAATTACTTGCCATAGACTGGACAGCCTTTTTCAGTCTTTCTGCGCATGTGCGTCCGACTGGGTGTCTTATCACTGTTCAAATGTAAACCTGAAATAAACAGCTTTCACACGAAGTCAAGTATTGCATTTAACAACAATTCAACCCAAACCTCAGGAAGATCACGTGACTCAATTGGAACAATGGCAAATAGTTGCCTTAGTGAGACAACTATTCGCCATTAGATCGAGTTTACACTCAGCCAGTTATAAGGCGGCAAGTAGGCAGCTCATGAGCAGAAAGAGTCTGATTTATGTTTGCCACAGTTTCATCAAGATAAATTAAGGCATTCCCTGCTTGGCTATAAACTGACATTTTGGCGTCATTGAATTTTTCTTTTTCATTGCGTATTGCATTAGAATTATGGATATTTACACAAAGCAATGTGGTAAAATAAAAAAATAAAGGTTGATATACTTTAATCTGCTGAACTATAGAAAACAAATGGCGAATAGGATTAAAAAAAGACCACAACTTCGCATTAGAAATAACTAAGAATAAAAGATTTCGGAATTAATCTAGGATAAGCGATCAATTTTTCCCGCCAAATTCTACAAACGCATGCGCAGTAAGAAAGAATACAATACATTAGCTTGTAGTTGCGCCGGCGGGACAATTACTTGCCATCGGCCCAACATCATTTTCAGTCTTTCTACGCATGCGCTTCCTACTTGCCGTCTTATAACTGTCCGAGTGTAAACCCAGCATTGTCCCACTGGGGTCACATGATCTTCCAGAAGTAAGCGTGAGTTTTTATAGCGAGCAATAGTTAGATTTGTGTGGAAACTGTTTTATTGTAGTATAGTCCAGCAAAAACAATCTTTAATTTCATTCGAATTACATTGGATTTGGAAAAAAAATCAGCTGTTTGTGCTTAATTGTGCTCCGTTACTCTCTCATGGATCGCATGTAAAGATGAATTGGTTATTAGAATTGAAATATATTGTGTTGTGGTAGTTGGAATCAAAATGCACTCAGTTATGGTTGCTGGAATTGAAATACATTGTGCTGGGTTTATAGGAACTGAAATATACTGTACTTTGTATTTCATATACAGTATACTGTGTTCAATTGTCCATTTCCCCCAAAAGTATGGTTTAAATTCAATTGTATGTTCTATTAAGAGACTAAAATGTTTTTGCTTTATTGGGGATGCCGACCGGTTTTGAACTCAACCATCTTAAAAGAAAAGGTGCTTTTGGTGATCCCATTGACGGTATAGAATTTTTGTGAGATGAACTCTGACACTCTTTTGAACAGTCATACCTGAAAAAAGTATCAGTTTTCGTAACGTGGTAAGTACTTCTTTTTTTTACCAATATTTAGTTGATGTTCTATTTCCAAGATTGTTTCGTTTGATAATGGTAAATATTTAGAATGTATTTGTATCATATTCATCATTCCTTCAGTTGCTCACTTGCAAAAGACGAAAATAAAAACTGATCAGGTAAACTTTTATAAACAAAATTTCCATATATTGCCATTCAATATATGGAAATTTTTATATTGCCATTTCAAGAAATTAAATGAATTGCGCCCTTTCTTATTTTGTGATTATCAGTTAAAAATCATTTATAAATTAACTTGGAAACCTTGGCGATAAGCCGCATATTATAAACCAATTTCCATTCCACATGTAAATTATTAACCAATAATTGTTCTAATGGTACTACTGAGGTATTTTCAGGAGCCATAATACACTAGACAACAACGGGATACTTAAGGAATAAGTCCTTTCCATGTGGCGTGGATTGTATGGAGATCCGAGATAATAATTAAATTTTTAATTATTTACATGAATTCTTGTTTAAAACTGATTGCTTCTTACGTTTCAACACTTGTGGTAGCTACTGTTAAGTAGGTTCAGTTGTATATATATTGGCATAATAATAAGCTGGTCGTCCTTATTTATTCTTTTACAAAAGAAGGCTGAAATGTAATTTAGTGTGCTCCCCGAGTTTGTCGCCAATATGGCAACCCAACGTAAAGATCTTCGAGTATTCCTAATGTTGTTTTGTTTACTACTTTTTACAATGGTTGAGTTGTACGTGAGCAACTTTTTTATGAAAAATGTTAAATTCATATATATTTATTATTTTTAAAGATTGTAATTAAATTTTAATATTACAAATTAAATGTTTTTACGACTAATAAGATACTGCAATGTTATTTTTAATGTGATTACGAACCATTTTTTTTAACAATTTTTAATAGTCGGTATGCGTTTTAAAGCAGGGTTCACTAGAAGCAAATTGCTGAGAATTATTGAAAGTCACATCTACTTCAGGATGATCACGTAACTGCAATTGGACAAGAAGCAGTAATTGTCTTGACGAGACAACTATCCGTTGTTATCCCGTTGGTGTCGCATGTTCTTGATGTAAGCGTGGCCTCTCATTGTGCGCAATAGTTTTCTTCGTGTGAACGTTGCTTTATAAATCGTCTTACTATAAAAATCTGCGATGGAATTTCCTGCAATTCTAGTAATTCTTTTTATGCTCCGACGGTTTTCTTAATAATTTGCTATGTCGGTAATTGTGAAAGAATGGATGTTTGATGAATGGGATGGCAGGAAGTATTTTGAATCTGCAGAATTAATGAAGGGGGAGTGGAATATACATATTTTTTAGGAGCTGATGAGGTTAGGAAAGGATGCTTGTTTGAAACTTTATATGGAGAATGGTTTGATGGCTTCTAATTTTGTATTTCCGGTGGGTTACAGCTATCTATACAGTCCTTATCTTTAACGAGTCAGCGAAGTTATTCGGTTCCTTGTCCCGCTCACGTTGCTGGTTAAACCTTTAGAATGGTTTTCTTTTAGTTGAAAAATTCTATCGGGCGCCTTTTTCAGATGCTGAAAGCATCGCATGTTTTTAATTTTGATCTTTACACAACAGACTGGCAAAATTTGAAAAGCTTCCTTTCAAAATTGTTAAGATAAGCAGTGATAGTGATTTCAGAGGTAAAAAAATTAATGAAAATAATAATCACAAATATGAATGAAATGTACGATCGCAAATTTCAAGTTTTCATGTGGGAACAGTATTATTTTTGAGTCATTATTTATCTTAATTTAAATCCTTAACCAGTTTGAATCGGTTTGAAACAATCTTTCTCTTCATTTCGATTCCTTTAATTTCAATTTTTCTAGCTGGCAAAGTTTTGGAGCTGGACCGATTTTGAGATGTAAATAACCCATTGTTTTTCTAAATACCGACAAATGTGTAATCTTATAGTCTAGTGATTATTTCACATCGGTTTAAACTGTTTAATGACTTAAATGAATTAAGACAACTCGTAAGAATTTAGAGGATGAATAATTGCGAAATAAAGTAGTAACTTTTAGCTCTCTATAAGTCGTCAAATGTTACAAGCTTTTACATTATTTTCTAACAACTCTAGAAGTAAAAAATAGATGCCTTAAAAGCGGTAAATCGCCAATTGGATGCCGACGCATTTTGGAGCTTCAAAAACCTCAAATCAGAACGTCATATTCTCACATGATAATAAAATTTCAGATAAAGCAATACTTCTCAGTAAAGATAATAACAGTTTAGCAGAAGTGTTTATTTTGTCCGGCGTCTTTATTGGCGACTTGATATCCTTGGCGAAGCAAGATGAACAATAAACTACCCTTACCCAAAAAATTACCCTTATACAAAGGAATCCTTATCAACGGATAAAAATTTCTTCTCTTGCTTTTTTTTAAATCCGAGTGTTTACAATTTACTAAAAATACTGACTAATTTGAGACCTCTCGTTGATTGAAGCTCTAACTGTTGCTCAGTAAAGGAAATGTATTTTCAGAGATTGGATTGATTTTCTTATAAACAAATTTCTTTTCTTTTTGAAAAAAAAAATTGTGAACATCATAAATTTTATTTAAGATACCATGTTTCTTGCTGCATTAAATTTGAACAATAAAACTCTTCATGATCAAAAGTTCATTGAGATCTGGAAAAAAGATGCTATCTCATGAAATTTGTAAATTTTTTAATGCTGATGAGTATTAATCTGTTTCTGTGGCCGTCATTTTCTGCTGAATCTTACGATTTTTGCAAACTTGAGTATTTATCTTTTTCAGATTTAATATTTAGCATGCAAAATCATAAAAGCAGCTCGTTTTGCTTAAAAAGATTAGAATTTCTTTACAACCATTGCATCTAATTAGTTATTTTAAAAAATGGTAAGCGGAATATTATGTCGGGTTTACACACGGGCAATTACAAGACGGCAAGTAATCAACGCATGCGTAGAAAGTCTGAAAATGCTGTTCGGTCGATGGAAAGTCATTGTCCCGAAGGTTCAAATACAAGTCGCTGTATTATATTTTTTCTTACTACGCATGCTTTCGTAGAAGTTGGCAATTTTTAGGCTTGAAATAATTGATCAATTCCGAATTTTTTTCTTTGTTCTTTTTTTATGATAATTGGTTTTTGTTTTATTTGCCACTTTATTTCTATAGTTTTCCTAATTTAGGTACGATGACTTTTTTTATTTTACCATTTTTCTTTGTATATATATATATATATATATATATATATATATATATATATATATATATATATATATATACAACAATTTGATACGATATGGAGTATAAAAAAGTAAATAGCGAAAAATATACATGGCCAAAAAGACAATTTGTAGCCAAGCATGGAATGCTTCAATCTATCATATGAAGTTATGGCAAACATAAACCAATCCTTTTCTACTTGACATCTTACAACCGGCCGAGTTTAAACCCGGCATTATTAAATTTATCAAATAAAATGTGACATTATTTCACATCTAATATTTAACTTTAAAATAACCAGCGGGTGACCGAGCTCCGCTCGGAGAAAACATGTATCGAAGCTAACTCGAATATTTAAATTTTCAATTGTGATTTATCATCCAGTGCTCGCCTCTATCCATTTTAGCTCTCTTGTGAATGGGAATGAGTAGCAGGTCGAATCCTTGTTGAACGCCGTATAGATAGTTGGAAGCCTTGTTCTGGTCGCTGATATCGTTGAGAAGAGCCAGTCCTTCATAAGCGCCATCCACTGTTGTAAAGTAGAAGCGTGCGACAAATTCAGGGTGAAGTACGGCAACTTTGACGGTCGGGTAAGCTTGCTCGGCGTAATGGAGAAGCATTCTGACAATGACGGTATCTTCTAGTTGTCCATTTGCGGGTAGAATTGAGTTGATCGCTTGTTGTTCCAAAATTCCGGCTCCTTGAAGAATTTCATGTAGAGGTGCGTTCTGCATGTTGAAAATGTGGCTTGAAATCTGATTCAAAATTTCATTAACAAATTCCCCTTAATAAAAAGCAGTGGAATTAGAATCGTACTTTTTTGAAAGAAAATTTAGTAAAAATATCAAAGTTATCCTTATTTTTTTCTGATGAATGTTGAAATGTCGGAAATGTGGGGCGATTTTCGACTTGGCAACCATTCGTATTATAGTATAAGATAAAATTAAAACTTAAGCTCCAAGCATGCATTAAAATTATCTTATTAATATGTTGCCATCAGATTGACAAAAACTCAAATTTAAAAAAAATAAATTATTATTGCGCATTAAACATATAAAAATGCAATTTTCATCACGTGTCTGCATGAAATGAAAAATATATATATATGAATATTGATATAGATGGCATATTGGCTTTAGATGGCAGCACGTTACCACTTGAAAATTTAAGTAGCCATTATGACGAACTAATAAAGTTTGAAAATATCCTATCTGTAACTCCGAACTGCTCAACCGTAGCGCTTCAAAACCGGCGCCAATCGATTCCTCGTGGCCAAAAACCCCAGACCCCCAAGTTTACCGGAGTTTATTAATTCTGGGGCGATTTTCGACTTGACAACCATTCCTCGCATTATAGTATAAGATATATGTGGATCGTTAAAAAGTTAATATGTTTAATATTCATTATATTTGTTTATTATTTAAAGCGCAATTTTATATTAGTGAAATAAAAAGTCAATATAATAAGCATATTTTTTTATTTGAAAACACATTCTGAACCTGAACCATTTCAATCGATTTAATTTATTAAATATTATTTAATCTAAAGGTAATCGAGTCCATAAATTAAATTTTTTATTAAAATAGTATAAGCTTAAATTCAAGCAAACATATTCTAACTAATAAGTTTAAAATTATAAAAAAAAGGAAAACCACTTTTAAAGTTTTAAATCCCCATTATTACCTGATTGTAGTTCAGAGAAAATACCTTCGGAAATGTTCCATAATTAAAAAAAAAATTCTTCTTTGTGTAGTTTTAATTCTTAAAATCAATATAGTATTCTTTTGCCTTGCTTTGAGAGTACTTTCTGGATTAAAGAATAACAAATAGCTTTTTTGTTAAGTTTCCGTTTCAGATATCTGACCGTTAAATTTTTATTTACAAAATTTCTAGAAAATCCTGTTGCTGAACAAATTTCTTTCAAGATTAGACATTCGATTTTTATTCATAAATCATGCATAAAATTGTTGCAAATAAATTATAAATATTTAATTTAAAACTCACGGGTAACTTAATAATTATAGATATTTTATAAATCGGTGTAAATTCAGATTACCAGTTGTGAGATGTTTTGGCACATTTGAATTTGTTGTTTAAAAATGATACTAGTTGTTGAGATTCTAACTGAATGTCATTATATTCAGTCGTTTTTCCATTAATACGATTCAAAATTGTGGATTATTAATATAAAATTCACTAGTAGTTAATCTGATTCCATTTTATTCTCTCTTATTTACAATTCTATTAACAAGATGTTGCCATACACAAAAACAGTATATCGGTTTCGCGCGGAACTAATTTCGACTTAAGAGTTCTTAAAGTAAATTATAGCTCTAGTATGTTTAAAGTAAAAATTAGTTTTTAGTCAGAGACGCTCGTAGCACTAGTTTTGAATAAAAGTAAATGATTTAAATTTGGTAATATTATATAATATCACAAAAAGAAAACTATTACATAGCCAGCGTGACTGAGAGTTAAAGTTCAAAACTCTGCCAGTTGACATTACATAAATGGTTGAACTTTATTTTAAATTTATTTTTATTGATTTTTAATGCCCCAAAAGTTTTTAGAAAGTTTTTTTTATGATTCCTGATTCTTCTGTAAAAATAGAAATTGGGATTTCCACAAAGAATGGAAATAATTTTCTAGACAGCTTGATAAGAGTTGTTGAAAGCTAATAAATTTATGTCAGAACATGATGTTACTTTTGGGACGAGGTTTTTGGCGTCAACAAACATTCGTAGGAGAAACATAAAATTTTTATCATCTGCACGAGCATCTCAAAAAATCTGCTTTTAATAACACTTTGCCATTGCCTTTACAAAATCTTCCGATTTTAAAAAAAAAATTAATGACTACCGCAAATAAAACCTAGAAAAATGTCATTTTGAGCGCGTGATTATATGAAATGAAATAAATAGGAAATGTGATATTTTTTTAAAACAATCAATAAGGGACAAATTTTTTTATGATCGTTTGTATTACTAAAATTACTACTCATTCGATGAAATGATTAAAATGTATAAAAAATATAATTTAACTCGCACGAGCAAGTGGTGCCTGGCCGATTAAGAAATGATGTTCTGATATGATACATTGAAATATGCATATCAGATTTCATTTTAATTTGTTATTTTCATCTTTGTGACATAATGTAATAACATTCATTTTTATAATAATTTCGTTCTGCATTTAATTTTTATTGACATACAAATGCAGAACTGTAATGA